>CABFWO010002046.1:0-26932 GCA_902155825.1 Timema genevievae | reverse complement strand
ATTACCAGCGTCAGATGCGTCCGATGCGGATAGGTGAATGCAGTCTCATTTAAAATAATTTAAGGAATGCAAAAATCTGATGCGTGTGGTCTGTCCAATGTGGGTCGGTGGACGATTACCTTTTATATTTTGAACCAGACTTCACATCGTCGTGACATGTATTATACTTTAGCATACTACGGAAATGAGACAAGTGAAATTATTTTACTATATTAAATAAAAATTATAAATTAATTTTATTTTAAAATTAAAAAAGCTATAAAACTGATCTAAATGTCTTCATTAGCAACTGAAGAATACAAATAATTGTATTTCGATACCTTTACTTGATATAGTGTAATTTTTTTTCTAATATCCAGGCTAATCAATCGGTCGTTAGATGGGCTCTTAAGAAAAGATTCGAATATAAATTCTAGGCCAACTATGCCTATTGTAGGGGGTCAGAAAAAAACCCTTAGCTAATGCATTAAAGCATCCACTGACCCTTAAAACAAACAATTATATTTCGTCCAAACAAAACTTAAGTACCAAGAAAATATAGTTTCCTACTGAACAATCGGTCGTAAAAGTAAACTCCATTTTGTTTTAAAGAGAGTAAATCTTGTGCTGAAGTGACTTGGTGTTTAAAAAGACGGAACATTAAACACTCAAATTGGTTGTTTTTTAAAAGCCGTATTCTGTTATTCGGCATGTCAGGATCCTAGTCTAGATAGTCTCCTGAAGAGGGCGCCAGTCCGCCACTGGTCCCCAGTCGGGCGCCAGAACACGTGACTAGGGAACACGGTGTCACACAAGTGACAAGTGATTGGGCCTCTGACATGGTTGAGTGTCACGGCAGTCCAGTAGCTAGCACGCCTGACTCTTGACAACTAGGTTGTGATACAAAAAGGCAGCACTTTGAGAGATTATCCAGCCTTTATTCAGACGAAGATTGAATACTTTTCATAAAATTTTTTGCAGTGCATCTTACTATTGGTACACACATTTTCGGTAGTGGCGTAAATATGAAGGAAGTAGAATTTAGAGGAAATGTACCTTCAATTGGGAATAGGGTGAGGGGTAAACTATTTAGGAGAATTCACCCTTAGCTCACAGCCAAGATTTAATTCCCGGCCACCCTATTATTGAAAAAATAAAACAGTCAAATGAGTGTGACATCTTAGCCATCATGCCCACCAATGTGGGTTTTATTAACATCCATCCTTCCCTACGTTTAATTATGCCAGCTGGTAAATCTATAACAAGTATGTACCCTTGAGTGTAGGCCTACTAGAAAAAGTAAAATAACAAAGAATACATAGTTTTCTTATATATTTTTTTTACATACGTTTGAACACAATAAATGCAATCAAATTCTCCTGGAGTAGAAATATAAAAACCTTTTAATAATAAAAAGCAAAACTTGCTTTGTGCAGTTAGCTGATATTGAATCCCTGTCTCTCGGACCAGTATTTAGTTTACTACACCTACCTGAGTAGTTTTAATTTCCTTATCATCAAAAACGGGTCTGGTTGTATGGAAATGTACGCGGTCCAGCAAATAAATTATTTCTCCAGTGGAAACATAAGAATTTAATTTTTCTACGCATGTTATTCTCTACATATGTTTACTATTTGTCATGAACGTATTAAAATTTGATGATAAACTTTTTAAAGGACGTGTAAAGGTTATCATCAAAGTCTTGGATACTCTTGACAGATATTTATAAATGGTTACAATTACTACATGAAGAAAATTAAACTCTTTGTTTCTTCTGGAGAAATATTTCATTTATTTTGCTTGAAAAAAAATTGTTTGCTCTAAAAATTTGCAAATATACTTCCCTTAACTCGCAATTCCTACCAGCTAGGTTTGGAGTTTAGCCATGATCAAAAACATTTATGTAAATAACTCTGGAATTTTTACTTGTTTTTACTAAATGCCAAAAAAATATTACTAGAGCCAGCAACAATAATTTAATAATTACAAACAAATTATATTTACTAATGGCAATATATGACTTTTACAATGAAACAAGGAACACAGCTCACGTTTTACACTGCTTCCACTGTACAAATATGTATTGGCCAACTTTTAAAAAGAATGGTCTTTAATACCTGTCATTCTACTGTCTGTCCTAGGTAGGAAAGAACCTATTTAACAGCTAAAAAATATTACCCGTGACCTGGTGGTCTAGGGGTAAGGTGTCAGACTTATGTGCTGGAGGCCCAGGGTTCAATCCTCAGTCACGGCACAGATGTATCTGATTGCCAAACCCTTCCTTCCGGTCTAGGACAACTGAGCTCCGCCAACCGGGCGCGGCCAACTGGGCGCTAAAATAAAACTTTTTTTTAATTAACTTATGCAAATTTTTTAGAATAAAAAATGCACAATTTTTTCATATTTTTTCAATTAAAATTAAAAAGTGACGGATAAAAACTAAAAATGATTTTTTTAAATTAATCATATTTTTCAGCGCAACATCATATATTTTTCAATTACGTAAATATTAATTTTTGGAGTTGTTTTAAAAAAAATCTTAGTAGAGGAAACTTAATTAATTTATATTTATAAAGATAGACTATTTGATATGATAAAATTTCCAAAAAAAACTCACAAAACATGAAAAATAATCCTTATTTTCGGTCGACAACGTAATCTGCAAATATTACGTGACGCAGAGGCCTTATATGGAGATGGAACATTTAAGACTGCCCCCCCTACCCCCCACTACTGTATGCACAAATCTATATTGTGCTTGGTAAGAAATTTGGAGGGGTACATCCAATTATATATGCACTTCTACCTAATAAACAAAGAGCTACGTACGTACGACTTTTTGAAATGTTGCGAGAAATCGAACCTACCTTTCAACCACAAACATTTTCATGTGACTTTGAATCCACTGCAATAAGTGCTATTAGAGAGTGTTTTCCCCAAGTTGAAATACAAGGTTGTTTTTACCATCTAACACATAACATGAGAAAACAAATATGTGCGTTGGAACTTATTCAACAATACAACAACAATGCCGAGCTTTGTTTGAAAGCAAGGATAATATCAGATCTGGCATTTGTACCAGAAAATGATTTAGACCAAGCTTTAGATTTGTTGGCAGAAGAACTTCCAGACAATTTGCAGCCCCTGATAGACTGGTTTGAAGACAATTATATAGGTCGTAGAAATCGCAGAGGCGTTGGACGATGAGTGGCATTATTTCCACCAAATATATAAAATATTTACACAAGAGTATTAAATGGTACAGATCGTACTAACAACCATGCTGAAGCTGCACATAGCAGGCTAGGAACTGAGCTGGGTATGCAACATCCCACAATATGGAAATTTATTGATTCTCTACGTAAAGTACAAGCTGCAAGAGATATCTATTATGAACATCTTGTAGCTGGACATGAGCCCACGCCGAAAAAAGAAAGTATCCAGAAGTCGATGATAGATATTTTAAGACTAGTAAGGGACTATAATAATAGAGACATTATTTCGTTTTTACGTGGTGTTGCACATAATATTGCAACGCATTAATACTAGCCAAAGAACATTTAAATAAAATATGATGCTGCACATTATGCTATTTTTTACCCATCACTTTGCATTATGATAGTTTTTACCCATCACTTTTTATACTAGTTTTTACCCATCACTTTTTAATTTCAATTGAGAAATATATGATTAAAAAAAGAGTGCATTTTTTTGTTTTTATTAATCACTTTTTAACTAAAAAGAAAAAATGCATTGCAAAAAAGTGAATTTTTTTAAAAAGAAAAAAGTGGGGTTACTTGAAAAAAGGCAGTGAAAAAAAGTGATTTTTTGTTAAAAAAGAAAAAAGTAGGGTTACTTTTGGCGCCCAATTGTCCTAGCGCCCAATTGTCCTGGCGCCCAGTTGTCCTGGCGCCCAGTTGTCCTGGCGCCCAGTTGTTCTGGCACCCAGTTGGCCACGCCCAGATGGCGGCGCCCAGTTGTCCGGATTCGCCTTCCTTCATCACTGACAAGACGTGTATTAATCACAACTTGTGAATGTGTGGAATGCCTAGGCCTCCACCGTGGTTCGGATCCCACGTTAAACTGTAGGTCCTCCATTTCATCTTACAATCACCCTACCATTACACATTAGTGTACGTGAGTATAACCCGAACGGTTAGTAAGATGCAGTGCTAATAATAATAATAATAATAATAATAATGTCACCCAACAATTTTCATATATTTATACATAATATCTAATACCATGTTATCTGCAGCTGTCACTTTCAATAGGTAGTATAAATATGTATGAAGTAATGATAATATTAATCAATTTTAACCTCAAAAATTGTATGTTTGTATTTTCTAAACGTTTTGTTTTGTCGCTTAGGACTGAGAGTTGTAAGCACGTGAATAGGAATATATTGACAGCTACGTCTGCATTTACCTCAACAGGTATGGCTCTGTTCGCAAATGAAGGTTACAGGAGTAAAGGAATTTTATTTCAAATCAAAGTATTGAGGTCATCTGTTAGACAATTATCAGACTTCTTTCATGCCCTTTGACTTATAGTTAAGAAGTTTAAAAATTTTATTAAAAAAAATATTTGTTTGTGTCTCTGTGGCTTTAGTTATAAAGAGTTATCCTGAGAGTTGTGTGTAATGGGACCTCCTCATTCACCCCGCAGCCTTAAAATGGTCCTTGTAGACACGTGTGGATGTTCCAACATTATTCTTTTTGAAGCTGGCAGTAGTATCCCCCTTGTTTTGAAGGCAGTCAAACCAGTACAGTAGGTCAAACGGTTAGTGTACCTGGCTTTGATTCAATCCACGATCATCTGCACTGACAGTCATTATTTATCCACAAGCTGACCTCAGAGATCTTGGGGTAAAGTGTTCGCCTCAGGACCAGATGATCGTGGGTTCAAACCCATGCGTAGCACATTTTCCCTCAGAGGAGAAATAAAGCCGTCAGTCCCATGCCAATTGTGGCAGGTAAAAGATTCCTGGAAGGTATGTAAAAACACCAATCCAGGAAAAATTGGTAGGCCCTTTTGATCACGCTCATAGAAATTCTTGTGTACTGATATAATCAATCATTTCAGTTAGTGCACGCTAAATACCTCAAATAAATCAATAGAAAATAACATTGTATAAACGATGTGTTCATCCACCTTCTTTTCCGGAAAATGTCGACTAATTTACTACTATTACCTTAGCTCATAATAGATTACTCACCTTGAGACCACACATACTACATTCTAAACTACAATCCAATTTCCTTAGCTACAAAATTGATATAGACTTTAACGTATTCATACGTCAAATCATGTGAGCTGCAACAATATAGAAATACATACCAAATAACACTAACAATATTGTGAAACTCACTTCGGTGGCCGCATGGTATAGGGTGCTACGCTCGTGGTAGACTAGATTGCCTATGGCGGGGAGATCCAGTTTGAATCTTGGTCGGGAGTACTGGGGGTGGTTTTCCACTATCACTCCCCGAAAATGCGAGTACACTTCATATAAATACAACCTTCCTCATCCCTAAAACCATTGGCGTAATTAGTACATGAGTGGACAGCCCTAACGGGTATTTAACCACGGTGTTAAAAAAAATATACAGTGAAGTGCGATAAATTTTGTCAAAAAAAACAACATCCATGTTTATATTTTCTAAAAGATCCTTCTTGTGGAAATTGGACTGTACTTGTAATTATCTCAAGCGTACCACTCGAGTACTAAATTTTAACCCCACTGGGATTTGAACAAAGGTATTACTAATGAGGTCGACTTCCTAGAGCGCATAACCTCAATGTGTTTGACCGTTGTCTGACATATTTCTTCCCCACCCAAACTAAATTAAAACGCACGAATAAAATATATCCGAGTAGAAGGTAGAAAAAAAAAGAAAAAGTCGAGGTGATATTTAGAACTGGGAAAGGTGCTCCCTGTGTTTCGTATTTATGGCCAGTTTTGGGAACATCCTACCCTTGTCTCCTGCTCAGACAGCTTGTTTTTATCTGACATGTCTACCACTTTAATACTCCACTGTCATGACCAACATGTGAGCTCAAGGCAACAACCGACCAACACACGTTACAACCGCTTACACACTCAGATAAAACAAAACAATCTCGAGTAGCTTCAACTACTGTCAATTACAGTCCAATTTTCATAAAGAGAGAATATATTAAAGTTAAAAATACTTTTTTGCGGTTATGGATCACATTTTTACTAATTTATTTGTGTTTTTTTAATATGTATTGATAATATCTATCAAAAGAGACCGTTACAGATTACATGACACTACGAATTAATACGTGAGAGTACTGGTAGCTTTTCTAGCTGTCAAATAAATTATTATTATTATTATTATTATTATTATCATCATCATCATTAGCACCGCGTCTTACTACCTTTTCGGGTTATACACACGCTAATGTGTAATGGTAGGGTGATTGTGAGATGAAATGGAGGACCTACAGTTTAACGTGGGATCCGAACCACGGTGGAGGCCTGGCATTCCACACACTCACAAGTTGTAAATAATACATGTCTTGTCAGAAGTGAAGAAAGGGTTTGGCAATCAGATAAATCTGTGTCGGGACCAAGGATTGAACCCCGAACCCTCAGCACAGAAGTCTGACACCTTACCCCTAGACCGCCAGGTCACCCTGTCAAATAAAATTATTTCTGTTAAAATTCTACAGTAGTTCATCTTTTCCTTTTATATCTTTTGGGGCGGCAGAAGAGCTTGAGAGGGGGGCAGGAGATGATTTATATAGTACATTTTCAAGCATTTACCAGTTATAAGTGTTTTTAGAAGTATTTATAACTAACTCCCAACCAGTTTTCGTCACATTTTGACGATGTTGGGATCTGAACCACAGCTACTGAGGAGTGTTTGTTAATTATTTGATGGTTAATTAATTATCCATGCACAATAGATGCTCAAATCTTGTAATAGGAGTAATAGGACGTACATTTCACTGCGTCTCACGACTCATTCTGTCTCTATACGCATATATTAATATTTAGCACCGCGTCTTACTACCCGTTCGGGTTATACGCTTAAGTACTAATTACGCTAATGGATTAGGATTCGGGAGGGTTGAACTTAAAGGAAGTGTAACCCGCATTTGCGTGGAGGGAGAGTGGAAAACCATTTAGGAAAAACCACCTCCAGTTCACCCGACCGAGATTCGAACCTCGATCTACCCGTCCTCGGCGGTCAAGCTTAACACGATGAACGCGTTAGCCAACTACGCCACCGAGGCGGGTTACACGCATATATTACTTTGTTCAATGTTGTAGGGATGAGGGAGGCAGAACCTCGAGTGAATCTGCCTCCATCCTTAGGGAGGGAGAGTAGTAAAACAACTAGGGTAAAACAACCACCTTCAATACACCCAACTGGGATTCTAACCCCAATCTTTCCATCTTAAACAACCCAACCTATTGGCCTGCATTTCTCAAAATGTGCTCTTCGTAGAAGTGGGGCTCTCCAAGACCTCTTCAGTGGCGCCTCCAGACTTTAAAATCTTTGTGGGGCTGGGTTTTTGTAAATACACTTCAACTAAAACAAAATATTCCAACAGTTTTAATGTAGAGCAGGATATGTGATTCCGACTTTCTTCTAGACAGATATTAAAGATATTTCAAAAAGTGTTGAGCAATTACACTATTTTCACTAGTAAAAAGTTTTGGAAAAAATAAAACACACTTCATTTTTAAAATGTTACGGTTAAATTTATTTATCAAGCTATTTATGATTAAAACTAAACTAACTAATAAATATATTAAAGTGGGGATGTAGGGAGTGTCAAAGCATAAACCATTGATATTAAGAAAAGCCTAACGGTCTCTCTCTCTCTCTCTCTCTATATATATATATATATGTTTCTCTCCAGATAAGTTTTATTACTTTTCAATGAGATAGAAAACTGAAATTAAGGCTCTTGACCCTGTCGACTGCAAGTCTAAAACCTATTTTGTTGTCTGGTGATTTGGAGGGTGAAAGGCGTGGCGTGGCTTAACAACCGACCAAAGTATCCTTCCGTGCCAACAAGAACAGATGGATCACGGAAACCGTAGATGGTGCTAGCTACCGGACAGGTCTTGCGGAAAAATCATACGTTTGGAAATATCAGTTTTCTCGAGAATGAGTGAAATATTTATGTTAATATTCTCAACACCCCTTCTTAGATAATGTATCGATGTTTATTCATTGTTGCATTTTCTTATTTTTTGTTATGAAGCTGGCAGCTTTCTATTGAAAAATAAATATATTTTATAGATATTTGATCACTGTTAAAATTATAGAGGAAGTGTGTAAATTAAAAGTATAGCTTAATTAACATGCTTCTATTCTTGAACAAACTGTTTCAAAAAAGAAAATTGCAAAATAATAAAAAATACTTGAAGATAAGTGTATGTTCCCATGGCTCTGCATTTCCACCCCAAATGAAAAGGGCTAATTGCCTTAAGTGAAATTGTATAAGAACCACTAAAGAAGTGCGCCAAGTTTTCAAACTTGAAAATTGATTAAAAATAAAAAACAAAAAACGTGATTTATTTAATCATTTTAATTTGTCGATATGTTACTTGCATTTCAAAAGTAAGGATAACCTAGAATATAAACTTCAATCTCAAATCCAAAAATAAATTGCAGATTATAATACTGTGACCTGTTTTTATTGTTTGGTTAATTTTAGCTTCCATTTACATAGCTATATAATATGTATTCATACAGACCTATTACTACTCTAATTAAGAGACAGATACCACTGTAGACATTACCTTATAAATAAAACTATAAATGTTGGATTGTTAGTTTGTGAGTGTATAGTAATTAACAGGAACTATGCAATGGAACCCGCCTAGCAGCGAGCGACAAATGTAAATCTAATCCACATAAACATTTTACGGGTTCGTTTCAGGGGAATGTTTGTTTCTTACCAAAAATCAATTTGGCCCCGGTAGACCCTGACATCCCTTTTATTTTGAGATGGAGGCAGTTCCCGGTTAAACTATCGTTCTCACTGTGAAATCTTGGATAGGGTTGGTATTTATCTGCCCGAGCCAGTCTTAAGACATGGCCAATTGTATTGCAAGTGGCTTCTTACAGGGTGCAAAGCAAACCAGACGTAAGGGTTGAAGTCGTTGAAGGATCAAACAGGGAGCATTGTTATTGAAAAAACATAGTAGGTATGTAATGAAATATTGTATTAATTAACAAAAATATACTTTTATAACAAGCTAGTTCAACCTAACAAAACCTAACCTTCCATGCATATATATGAGGTTTGGATTTATTAGGTTGGGTAGTACTGATATTAGCCTGTCATAGACAGGCTTAAAAGCTAGTTCATGATGAAAGCACATTTATAGATTTATTGAATTGTTTCCTTGATAAAAAAATTGAAAAATAAAGGTAGATATTTTGATTATTCAGTTTTTTTAATAGTAATATAAAAGTATCTCAAACTTTTTAAATTTCAATGTTAAAAGACTTGAAACAGCTTACAGCACACCGTTTTATTAATTCTTCTATTTGAGACACGGGACATAGTCCGTTACTCGCCTAAATACCTAGACGTAATGTGTAGAAATGCCAGGAATAAAAAATCACCACGGTGAAGTGGTATCCGTAGTCTTCCCTTCTCTCCACAGCAAGACCCATAAATCACCGCGCGCCACGGGATATAATGACTCGGCTATAAGAGGCGAGGATAAACTTGTGTTGACACCAGTAATGTTATTTCAAGCGCTTCTAAACACATTTTAATTACCCCGTTCTGCCGAGCTGAACCACTTCCTGAACCGAAGAATCTTGGAGCAGATTAGTAAAACACATGAACAACTTTCTTATCCCCAAACTATTTGTTTGTTGCTGTTACTCTTGCTTGGGTCTTTGTTCGTACCCTTACAGTGTGTTCTAATCTGTGACGTCACTGAGCACAGCATTGGTTCTCTACGTCATTAAACTTTTGCGTTAAATTGAGAGCAACTTAATTACAAGAGAAGAAGTAAACTCACTTCAGTGGTCATATGGTTTCAGGCACCACTCTAGCAATATTATTATTAGCATCGCATCTTACTACCCAGCCGGATTGTACGCACTTAACGCTAATGTATAATGGTAGGGTGATTGTGAGATGAAATGAAGGACCTACAGTTTAACGTGGAATCCGAACCACGGCGGAGGCCTGGCATTCCACACATTCACAAGTTGTGATTAATACACATCTTGTCAGAGGTGAAGGAAGGGTTTGGCAATCAGATAAATCTGTGCTGGGAGCGAGTATTGAACCTCGGACCCCCAGCACATAAGTACGACTCCTTAGCCTTAGACCACCGGGTAACCTCTCTACTAATAGAATGGATCACCGATGACAAGGGAATTGAGGTTCGAGGCCCATTCCCCCTTCACGCCAATTCTCTCTTCCTTGTCCTTAACCAGTAGGTGTAAATATGTGGATATCTCAAATGGGTATAAAAATCAGATGCATAAAAAAGAGTAATGAAAAGTAACTTGATCAGCTGGGTATAACAAACATTGGCTGAAAGTGACTAATGTCCCGGGAATAACCATCATTTGTTTAGTAATACTGTATTATATTCTGAAAATTGAAAAATTACATCTGGACACGGGAATCGTACCCGGGACCGTTGACTCAGTACGCCAATGCTCTAACCACTGAGCTATTCAGGAATTGACCCGTGCTCAAGGTCATTCTTAACTCATAGTTTAAGGCAGAGTCTATGGTTCAGAGCATTGGCGAACTGAGCCAAAGGTCCCGGGTTCGATTCCCGTGTCCAGGTGTCATTTTTCAATTTCCAGAATATGGTATCTAGATGGAGTAATCCTCACTAAAAAAGCATAAATAATAGCTTTGGCTATTTGATTCTTTAATTTATCCTAGCAATTTGACGCGCCGCCGTCTGTGGACACACACTCATTAACGAGGAAGATTTGTTTTAGTGATCTCTATCTCCTATTAAAGTTAAATTGTACAGAGCTTCGAATCAACCAGTATATGATTTTCACTGTCAAAAGGCAAGCCACCATACTCTGTGGGGGGAGTATTAGGGGAAGAAGGAGAGAAGGGAGGATATGCCCAAATATGATCTATTATTGGAGTAGATATACCTTATTATGGTCCTGAATGTCTCAGTTATTGTTCATATTATTAACATACATTTTCTTTACAAATACGTTGACACTTTGACAAGTGTTGAAAAAAAAAGTCACTTGTCAATGTAAAAAAATACATATTTATTATGTAGCTAACTAAGGATTTTTTAATTTATTTTCACATGAATAAAAAGTATTAATTGATACATTAATATTATTGATTTTTAAATTATAATGGATCTTGTAGATTTATGTCCAACATTGTGTACCTACTTTTAAGAGATAGAAAAATTAATTAATTATTTAAAGAAAGCTTATCAAAAGAAGATTTTTAAAAATGTTGTTCCAACTATTAGAGATATGATAAATTACTGTAACTAGGAATATATCGTACCGACTATGTTTTTAAACACATGCATCAATTAGAGACCTCTTAAGATACCACCAAGCAACTGTACCAACATATTTTGATCTATAGCTAAACTAATTAGTAGGTACCCACCTCGGTGGCGTAGTTGGCTAACGCGCTAGTCGTGTTGAGCTCGACTGCCGAGGACGGGGAGATCGAGGTACGAATCTCGGTCGGGTGAACTGAGGGTGGCTTTTCCTAAATGGCTTTCCACTCTCCCTCTTGGTATAATTGGTATAATTAGTACTTAAACGCATAACCCGGACGGCTAGTAAGACGCGGTGCTAAATAATAATAATAATAATAATAATATTAGTAAGTAGGTATAATTTAAATTTACCTAGCACTATTAAGAGAGGGGGAAAAAAATAGAAATTTCAGAATTGAGATTTACTTTTTTTGTAAGTGAGCAAAAATATACAATTGAAAAAATTTGAAATGACTCTCTTCGGTTGTCACATGGTCTAATGTGCTACTCTTGCAATAGACTATACTGCTGATGAAGGAGATTGAGGTTCGAATCTTGGTTGGGTGCACTAAGGTTGTTTTTTCCAAAACCCTCTCTCCACGCAAATGTGGTTACACTTCCTCTAAATATCGCATTATAATTCATAAAACCATTAGCATAATTAGTGCAAAAGCGTATAACCCGAACAGGTAGTAAGACGTATAAATATAATAAATATATATTTAAATAAAATCTTTATAGCTGTACATTACTAAAACTGAAACCTAAATAAATATAGATGTGTTGATTTTCGTAATCACAGGAGCTGTAGATTTATATTCTAAAATTTGAATAAGAATTATCTATTTCATTAAATAATTAATTCATAAACTTGTACTTGTACAAAATTGAGTCCAATTCAAGAAGTAATTTAGAAACTCAATTGAAGCTGTGGACGAAAGGCAATGTATGACAAATTAAAAATAGCCTTCTTTACTAAATATTTGGTTCAGCGTTTCCTCATACTCACCAACGCTATCCCTATTAATTTTACTATTTTGGTAGGGATTAGGAAGCTATTGACTATGATTGATCATAGTCAATAAGGAAGCCATAATCTAGACTCTAGAGGAAATCTGTCTGGTTTCGTGTTTAGGAAGAGTGGTACAACATCATGTACAAACTCACTCTGGATTATGATCCTGACCTCTACGTTAACGGAAAACCAGACTGAATAAGCCTGGCATTTAGTCTGCATGCCCACCAATGTGTTAAAAATTATATATATATAAACTCTAACAAATTAAATCATGCTATATCTAAAAGTGTACTATAATTCCCATTTTAAAAATAACAAGGGAAGCAGTGATAAGATTTATCACGTAGCGCAGTTCCATTAGTGCATTTTCAACTTTCACCGATTACCTCGGCTTGGCTATGTGCCAGATTATCACCCTGAAATGTTTCACTGACTCATGCAACTAAATAATTTAGGTCAGTGTAAAACTGGCTGAAGTTCTGTGTATTGTTTTTATAACTCCATGAATCATCAGAGCGTGTGAAACATGTTGTCATTGATAATATGACCTCTGAAACAGTTACGCCAATTCTACTGCCTAAAACGGTTCAGGATATAAGAAGAACACTCTTCAACCGATGGAAAATTATATATATCTACATTCATCCATAAATGCAATCTGATGGAGGAGGAATATAGTTACAACTGCATCGGTGGGCACACGGAATAAACGTCAAGCTCCACTATTCTGATTTGTTGCTGACTTGTAGGTTGGAGTTCAAATCCCTAACGGGTATACTGGGTGCGGTTTTGATTAAATTGTCTCCCACTCTCCCATAGTGAAAATTTGGCTACGTTTCTCACTAAATTTTACCCTCCTCATGCACCATACTTGAAGTGTATATCATCATACTGCGATATTTATGAGAAAAATTATGAAGTTTCCAAACCACTATAAATTCTCAACTATCTAAACATTTTCTCATGAGACCAATTAAAATTTTAACCATTAATTTTGATCTCAGAGCTAAGTTAATCAGCGTGAAATTTTTTAACAGCGAGCTTAATTCTTCTTAGATAATTTCTATTAAATCAAAAGACTTAAAATTTCAATATTTTGATCCAAAATGGAAATGTTGTCCATTTAATCTTCATTTGGTTATGAACTATATCCTTAAATACCTATCACTTCTTTAGTAGAGCTAGATTTCTGGGAGTATACAACATGATTTAGTACATAGGTAGGTAACCTCCTTAAATGCAATTGTTGTCTACTTTACAATTATTATTTTCACTCTTTTAAAAGGTGTCTGATGTGGTAATACTATATTATGTATGCTCCAACTCTTTATTCATTCATCTGAAGCAACTAATACTCCTTAAAAAAAATAGTCTCATTGTACCCGGCTAGGATTCAATCCTAAGCCTCCAAAATTAAAATATAGCTCTATGTCTCCAGACTAGCTTTCAGAGTAGAACAATATGTAATTTCAATTGGCCAAACTAACTTAAATTACCACATTGAATTACACTAAATGGCAAACTGTACGATCTTTGTATGGTATTGGTTGTGCTGTTCTAGGTTAAGTTAGTATGAAAGTCAAGTGGTGAAATACAATTATATTTAGAAATAAATACTAGTTTGGTTGTACACATTTAGTTACGAAATATAAACATCAGACTGATTTTGAAATAGTGGAAAATGTTGAAGATGCTATAACGACTATGTTGGTATAATATATCATGGTCTGTGATGTCCATGTGAGGAGCTATAGAACTTGAGACATTTGGAGTGTTGCCTGAAGTATAGGCAACTCTTCTGGCATGCCAGTGGTGCTACCGCTAGATGGAGGTGTTGGCACTTTCTAAACGTCGTATCTCATCAAATCAAAGGTCACATTATTATTGCGAGCATGCCCCATTACACGGACAACAGGTTCGTGTCATACAAGCAGTGCCCAGTTTAATGGGGGAGCGACGGGGAATTCACCCTTACATCTCCACACACTCCCACCGGAAAGAAAACATTAACTCTAATTTCATATTGTATATGTCCTCTTGTTTTGTGTCTAATGATTTTCTTGCATTTAATAATTAGGTAAAAAAAAAAAGTTGCAATCATTTAGATCAAAATTTCCTAATGTTTAAATATTTTGAGAATATTTTATTTAGTACTTAAGAGTGTCAAACAGTAGTGGGGAAAGGCTATATTTAAAAATAGTTTGTAAAACACCGTCGGACACCTAAGTTAAGTCAGTAGCGTGTCTGCCTACAGAACTAAGGGTCCCGGGCTAAATTCCTGGCATGAATGAAAAAACTTTTTCTTTGGTGAAATGTGGGTTTCCCCTTTCTCACTGATGAATTAACGGCTGGAGGGCTGGATGTTGTGTCTGTTCTAGATTTAATCTACGTTATAAGTCAAGTCGTATGCTGATATTATCAGTTGGTTCAGAAAGTGAAAGTTGAATAACTCAAATAAATTATAAAAACCAGGCTCTGTACAACCATTAACCGAGTTGGTCTAACATACCTTTCCTTTCTCAGCATGAAAAGTGATATATATATATATATATATATATTCTTTCACGAACGTTGTGCGATAGCTACCCCACAAGCGAGGGGTGGTGACACTTTAAATTTAGTAGCCATTACAAACATGTGCTCCTCAAAGCAGGAATTTTACCAATTTGATTAAATTTTATTTAATAAATTACAAACTGTGAAAGAAATAAAATAAAAAGTTTTTTCTGTTAGTTTGAAACAAATCAAAGCATTTCATTGGGTAGCCACGCAATAAGTTGCGCGGTTGTCCCGGGCAGCACCAGGTACTTATGTTAGTACTTCATGAAACGTACTTCAAAAACATTATCTACATGTTTGCTGCAAATAAAGTAAGGAAAGTTGTTATATAATGAGCCTATGTAGACTATTTCCTTTTACATTGTTGTTATTACATTTGTGTGAAATCAAACAGTCGCTTAACCTTTCCTTGGACACGCCGTGATGTAATTTACAAGGGCTTATGGGGGCCCTACACTGTACGCAACCCCAAAAACCCCACATACGTAAATTTGGTACTGCATACAAGAGCGGAACAGATATGGATGGTTACACATTCAGGGAGCTAGCTGACCTATACCTTGTTTACGGGTTTACAAACTAATTAAACTGGTTTTTAGATTTACAACTATGTTCGAACCAGAAAACTTATCGTGGTTTGGTTTTTTTTGCATTTTTAATATATCAGCTGTAAAATTGGGATCAGTTTCATGAATTTTCTACATTTAAATTAAATTGATTCTAATTTTTAAACTTTTTTTTTTGTAAAACTGTTTCTCTGGTCTAAATTCTATTAAGAATTAATGGCCAGAGCTATTATTTATGCTTATTAGTGGGAATTACTCCATCTAGATATCATATTCTGAAAATTGACACCTGGACACGGGAATCGAACCCGGGACCTCTGGCTTAGTACGCCAATGCTCTAACCACTGAGCTATCCAGGATTCGTCCCGTGCCCAGGGTCATTCTTCATTTTAATAATTGTGCAAATGGCAGCAAAAAGCCAACTACCGAGTCGCAGATGGCTGCGTTATCCGATGGCTCGTGATATTAATAAAATCACATATTTGTAGCCGACGATTTCCGCTAAGTCCATCATAGACTCTGCCTTAAAATATGAGTGAAGAATGACCCAGGGCATGGGACGAATCCGGGATAACTCAGTGGTTAGAGCATTGGCGTACTAAGCCAGAGGTCCTGGGTTCGATTCCCGTGTCCAGGTGTCATTTTTCAATTTTGAGAACTAAATTCTATTGTTTTCTTTAAAAAAAATGCAGAGAACCACAATAAAGTTCAACATCGACTTCAAGCTGCATTAGCTACCGACGTCAGGTGTTGTCTGTGCTGTTGTGAAGGGAAAATCTCCAGCTTTTCTAATTCACAATATTTGGTCGTAACGAAACTCTAACCTTGATCACTTAACTCACTAGATGCGCACATCCACTTTGGTAGCTGCATGGTCTAAGGTCTAATGCGATACTATGTCAGTAGACCAGACTGCCGATTACGGGGAGATCGAGGATCGAATATCAATAGGGTGTACTGAGGTTTACCACTCTCCCTCCACACTAATGTGTGTACACTTCCTATAAATTATGTCTATATTCTCATTTATCCATATGTATCAATATGCGAATGGCTCAGAAGGGAAGAAGACAAATATATCTTGAATTAAATGTTAATAAGTTTTATTTGCAGAATTATCACTTAAACATCAAGTTAAGTTTCCGGTATAGAATGCAAGATAAGAGCAGTATTTTTTCAACTTTTATAGCAAAAATATTGTTCAAATATAAACAGAGAGTTTAATTTTACACATATGATGATATCAACAGTTCTTGAATATCTGTAAAGGTGTTCTGGAATTTAAAGATAACTTTTTCTCTACACTTAAATATTTCTCATCAAGTTCAACTGTGCTCATGAAAGGCATTCAAGAACTGTATCATTTGTAGAAAATTAAAACTAGGTCTCTACTGAAGAATTATTTGATTTAATTTGGGTGAAACTATTGTTTTCTATATATAACAAAAAACACTTACCTTTTCTCACGAACACTTCCATCCAACCTTAAAAGGATTGATTCCGAGAAAAATAAAACAGGTACCTTGAAAGATAACAAGTTTGTTTTAAGTTCTACATCTTTTTTTACATTAGTTCTTTCTGAAAGCTCTAAAAACAATTAAAACAATTAGAAGCTGGCCCCCTTCCCTCCTTCCTCTCCACATCTTCAGACATTGGGTTTTAGTTTGTTCCGAGCGGTTTTTACCAGACCGGAGGGACGGATAAAATGTGAGTTTATTTACTCAGTCAATAACTTGGTTGTTTCAAATGATAACGAGTGTTATTTTCTTTAGCTCAGCTGGGCCAACTGTCTCTCGGAACCTGACCTAACTCAACAAATCCTTGAGTAGATGTCGGACAGAAAAGATAACAGTATGTTTTAAGTTTACATTGTCATGGCTGCCTTGAAATTTTTATTTCTTTGTTTTTTTTCCTTAGGAAGAAAGGCTGTAATAAAAATAAAACATAAGATATAGCGTGTTTAAAAATAATCAATACAGTTGTTATTTTATTTTCCTTTCCACATAGAGTAAACTTTGAAAAACTCACAACCACTAACAATCAGGACCAAATTTAAATATAATTCTGAATTTGAACTAAATTCTAACCAAATTAAGTTTAGCCTATAGCTAATTTATAAGTTACATCCCGGATCGGTGGGTACCTTGACCAAACGTCATTTTCTTCTAATTTGATTTGAGCTGTGATAAAGAGGTCAGAGTTCAAATACCAGCCTGGTGTATTAGTGATGATTTTTCTAAATGGTTTCTCAATCTTCTTCCACAAAAATGAGAATTCTACCGACCTCGTCCTCTATCCTTTACTTACTTACTCTAAGGCATTAAGATCTCGAAAGTTTATTGCCACACTTACCAAAGTAAGCCATCCAAATCTCTTGAGCTAGTTCCATCCAGTCCACCTCACTACACCCTATCTCTATCTTGAGCTAGCTCTATCCACTCCACCTCACTACACCCTATCTTTATCTTGAGCTAGTTCTATCCACTCCACCTCACTACACCTTATCTCTATCTTGAGATAGCTCTATCCACTCCACCTCACTACACCCTATCTCTATCTTGAGCTAGTTCTATCCACTCCACCTCACTACACCTTATCTCTATCTTGAGCTAGTTCTATCCACTCCACCTCATTACACCCTATCTCTATCTTGAGCTAGTTCTATCCACTCCACCTCATTACACCCTATTTTTATCTTTAGCTAATTCTATCCAGTCTACCTCATTACACACTACTGCTTTAAGGTCCATTCTAATGTTAGCCTCCCATCTTTTTATTCTTCCCATTGGGTTTATCAGTCAATACTTTGAACATGGTTCTAGATTCTCCCATTCGCACTGCATGTCCTGCCCACCGTAATCTATTAGACTTAACTATCCTAACAATGTCTTGTGATGAGTACAGGGTATCTAATTCATTATTATATAATCCCAGTAGCTTAATAGTTTTTTGGTCTAAATATCTTCCAATGCACCTTGTTTTCAAATATCCTAAATTTGTTTTTGTCATGAAAGGTAAGAGACCACGTTTCACGCCCATAAAGAAAAATTGTTATATATATTTTGAGTTTTACATTCTTAGAAAGCAGACGAGATGTCAAGAACCCTTTACCTCTTAGTGTAAATAAAATAATAATCCCCTTGAGAGGTTGTTAGACTCTTTACATAAAAATAAAATTTGATTTGGACTAATATTAACAGGGCTATCTGTATATTTTAAAATAACGAGCCATAATTACATATCAATCATCTAGAAAAATTACACGTTGTTGGTTATGTTAGTCGCATTGATTACACGTTTTAACAACACTAATTATTATTATTATTATTAGCACCGCGTCTTACTACCCGTTCGGGTTATACGCACTTACGCTAATGTGTAATGTTAGGGTGATTGTGAGATGAAATGGAGGACCTACAGTTTAACGTGGAATCCGAACCACAGTAGAGGCCTGGCATTCCTCACATTCACAAGTAGTGATTAATACACGTCTTGTCAGAGGTGAAGGAAGGGTTTGGCAATCAGAACAACACTAAACTTATTGGTAGAAGGATAAAGCACAAAATAGGAAGTGTAACAACATTCGTCTGGAGAATGAATGAAAACATACATGCAATATGAAACCACTCAGGATTAGACCAAATTTTTTCAATCTTGTTAACAGTAGGATTACTTTATTCAATAATAAATATGAATTCTGTTTAAAATAATTTATTTAAAAAAACTCTACACAATCTTTCATTTATAATTTTTTATTACATTAGTATATATAAAAACAATAAAGCCTAATATACGTACTTCATATCCTTATTACCCTTAATGTTCTAAGATTCCTACGATATTATAACCTTCCACACACAGTTTCCTTAATAACTCTATAATTATGTCAATTATTATTATGATACTTTGTACAATCAAACCTATGGAACTAAAGCCTGTTACGATGGTCCTTAGGTGATAAAGGATTATTCAATGTATAAGGATTGTTCTAATTTTTTTCATATTCATATTATTTGGTAAGAAGAAATACATTTAGCCATGAAAATTGTTAGAAAAAATTCCTATTTTTGGGAAGTAAAACCTACACTCCGTTTGTCCTGAAAGGTAATAGTCAAGTACCTTGACGGATTACATTATGCCCCTATCTTATAAGCTATACCATAGTGGTATAATACAAAGTAAGATTGGTACCTCACAGGTTAGACGAAGGTTACATTAAATTTTGAATGGACAACCAAAGAAAGCACATGACAAAGTACTTACTGGGATAAATATCACGAAAATCACGCATTCTTATACATCGAGATTCTGTTTGCACAGTAAAATGTAAATACATAATTGGAAATTAAGTTAATTATAAGTATGACAATTATCATACTAAGTATCACCCGCTTCGATGGCTGCATAGTTTTAGGCATTACACTCGCAGGAGACTATAGACTGCCGATGACGAGGAACTCGAGGTTTGAATCTCGGTTGGGTGCATTGAGAGCTTTTTCCAAAATGGTTTTCCACTATCCCTCCACGCAAATGCAGGTACAATTCCTCTAACTATAGCCTTCCTAATCCCTAAAACCCTTAGCGTAGTTAATACATAAGTGTATAATCAGAGCGGGTAGTAAGCTGCGGTGTGAAAAAAAATGATTACTTAAGCATCAACATATAGTACAAAATGCGTTCCTACGAGTATTTACATACATTACAAACAACATATTATGCATTCAGTATCGTTAATTAAATTACGAGCAATGAAAGTCGAAGCACTATCTACAAGTAAACTGCTAGGTAGACACTACTTATCTGTAACAAAGTACTCTGGCGGGAATGTTCTGAACTGTGTCTCTATCTTTACATAATATTAGCGATAAGACCACTATTAGTCACTACATACACCTGTAGATGTCTATAGTGGTATGGAAACTACTGTAGATTGACACCGGCACAGTACGATGACGTCATGCCCTAGCAGACTGTGATTTTGTTCACAACCACGTGATTTATTTCTTCACGCACATAATTTATATGAAGGTAAATGAATAAAAGGTGCATACATATTGCTCAAAGTTACGTTTCATTACAAAGTTACGAGAATAAACCTAATTAACGACACTGTTACGAACCGAAATTATCCCCTTTCCGTCCTTTGTTGGTGACAAATTTTCAGTTTTCCTGCTGGTAACTAAATAAATCTCTTTCCGAAGTATAGCAACATTTTGACATTTAGAGAACCACTCTCTAAGACTATATTGTGAATACTTTGCCTCTGGTGGTTTTTATCCTATATATAGTTCCAATTTCAGATACTGACAACGGGTACGTTTGTTCAAAAAATACACTTGAGGGAGTGTCGTTTTTAATAGTTCATTTTATAACAAAGAGAGACTATTCAAATATCAACAATTAAGTCAAAGGCTGTAGACTTTCTTCAAAAAAGAACAAAAAATGTTTAAAAAATAATCATAAATAAATGGTAACATAATATAATATACTTCCTCATATGTTATGGCATGGAACCACATTTTCAAAAATGTGCTAGCAGTAAACAACCCTTTGGTATAGGATTTTACTTGTTATGTGAACCATTGCCCATTTATCTATTTTTAACAAAATCGTTAGAGATATTCTTGAAAAATTTCAAATTTTCAAAGATAAGTCATGAGTAAAATGGCCCTAACCTTAGAGTTAGAATTGATTCAACTATTTTAACTAAAGTTATGATCGTATAGCATCTAAACATCAAGTATAAACGAGATTAATCAAACCGTTTTGGATGTAGACCGAGGTAAATATGTACAAAGGAATAAATATCTAGAGAAAAATAATAGTTCAGACCCACTTTTTTTAGTTACACTGCATAAACGTCCAGCACAATCTTGAGGTAGCAATTTTTTCACGATTACAATACTTTCTTTATAGGATAAAATAAGAAGGGCTGTAAATGAAGTTTACCACTTGATAGTTATTATTGGACGGTCATTCCATAAAAAAACATCAAATTTGAAATTAAAAACGTTAAGCCCACACTATTGGACACGTCATGAAGGAGTCATTAGCGTCTTGTCCGCTTCATTACAAACGTTATGTTAATATAGTTTGTTTCATTATTTTTTATATAAACACCCTTTGACTGTATTAATTTAGTATATTTGTAACACTTCAACTTCGGCATAATATATTATAGTTTTAATCAAACCAAACAATATAATAATACTTGTTAATAATGGCGTAGAACATCATTATAACCATCTCAATAAAATTATTTTAAGTTTGCGTGGCTGGATCCAGCAATTTTTACTTCCTTTTAGGAAAAATCATAGGTACTTTTTTGAAATTGTTCTCAGACAAAGAGTTCATTTTTTCTCCCCATCTATTTGTGGTAGCATCTTTATAACGTTCTATTTTTCTTCTAGGAGAGAACACATCTTCTTCATTATATGGAAACCTCATAAAATGTGAAGACATCTGATCATTTTTTGTATTGGCCAGTGTATTAAGGCCTAGATTTTCCATCGTTTTAAAGAAAGTTACTTTATCTGACACCAAATCTGATCTTATCTTAGTCGCATGGTCAAATAAAGGTTTTCCAAAGTCTGAAAAATGATTCTGGTTTGTTTCCCCTTTTTCAAATTCAAAAAATGGATTTTTTCTTTTATTTGGGTTGTAAAAGATAATGTCACTATCCCTTTCATTTTGATTTTGATAAACATAGCCAAGTTCCGAGTCTACTATAGCATCATTAATAAAACCATCATTTGTCTCTTCTATATCCAAATAAGCACTGTCTTCTTCTTTTGATGGGAACCTAAAATATCCACCGTATCTTTGATTTGAATGGGAGTTGATATCTTGATCACCGTAGCCATTGCCAAATTGCTTGTAAAACAAAACTTTGCTAACATCTGTCCCCGTACTTTCTTTTACGGGTTCTTTAGGTTGTCTGAAGAATTGATTAGCCCCATCTCCCGAAGGGAACCTCATAAAACTAGTATCCCTTTGATTTCTTTTTAATGTTCTATTAATATTTTCTAAGAAATCTATATTTTTTAAGGTAACATTTGGCTGTGTAGATGCTTCTTGGCTTGGATTCCCTGATAAAATACTACCGGTTCTACCTTCTTTAATAGCTCTAGAATACACACTTTCGTCCCTTGTTGAGGGAAATCGTAAGGATCTATTTTCTCTTTGTTTTGTGTTCATTGGAGCATAATTTCCTCCACTTCCACCATCTAATGTCCCGAAGAAATGCGAACCAGATGCTGACGCAGAAAAAATAATTTCCTTACCAGAGTCATCAACATCGAGTCGAAGATCACCTGTTCCTGTTCTATCTGGGAAAATCATGTGAACTGGTTTGTGATCTAACAAAGGCTTTTCTAGATACTTTTTTTCATTCTTTTCTGATGGACTGCTGTGGGAAGAGAATACGAACCCCTTATTTTTCTTTTTATTAAAAAAGAATGTTGAGTCGGAAGAACCTTCATTTGAATTAAGTTGTCCATTGTGACTTAAGAATGTATCAGGGAACTGTGAAGCATAAGTTGGTGTAGTAGCTTCAATGGAAGCACTTTGATGATTAGAAACAACTTTTAGAGGTTTGTAGGAATACGGTTTGTCGTCATTCCTGATGTCATCCCCATCTGGAAACTTAAATGCTTTTTCAGCTCTAGTGTTAAGAATATATTTGTTGGGACTACCCCCAACAGTTGGACGTGGACGATACAAGTCTACAAAATTCCCTATGTCCTGCTGATGAGAGTTTGGTGGGGGTGGAGTTATACTTGCAGTGCTGTCCTGTTGAGGAGTGTTTTGTATCCTGCCTTGATGGTAGTAAGGTCTAACCACAGAGGGCCTCTGGAAATTGTTGAAGAACTGAAAAAATCCTCCATGGTGGTTGTTGAGATAATAGACGAGCTGCTCTGGGTCTCGGGGACAGGTGGGGTAGGCTGAAAGGCAGGATTCAGGGCGGCCCTGGGTTGTGATCCCCAACAGCATCGCGCGGCCGAAGACCAAAAGGGGGGAAGTGTCACCAAAGTTGAACACCGTCAGTAACCTGCACAGACAAAATCTTTATTAACGTTTGCGCTAAGAAGGGCTGGTATTTAATTTACCCAATAAATGGTTAAATTATCACTTTTACATTTCAGGCAACATTAAATCTATTTAATAAATGTCTCTCCTTAGGGGGTTATTATAAGTTAGCGATGAATTAAATTTCCTGAAAGAACCGAACAGTGTAGGAGACTAATATAGTAGAAAATAAATAAACTTAAGGTAAAAGATGTGAGTGATTAAGATACGTACTATAGTCTAGTGTCTAGAGCTAACCAATCTCCCAGTACACGAATAGCGAGCAATTCATAAAGATGTTGAGATTGGAGAACGTCTGAAACTCAACTCTATATACGGCCTTAAATCTTCCAATGAGCATACTCACTTGAGCAGTGAGTCTTGACTGAGGAACGGAATGATAGAGTCCTGCTTCCCGGTGTTCCCTGGCTTTCCCCCGGCCGCCACCTCACACAAGAGTCTGGGGACACATTTGAGGTCGTCGTACCTGGCAATAGATGAGAGGGCCCCTATCAGACTCGTGCCTTGGGGGTCTTCTGACCCTGGGTATTGTACAGCACCACCCGGATATGAACTTAGCTGTCCGGGGTACTGCCCCAGGTTCTGTTGAGGAGGGTACAGGCCGTAGTTTCCTGGATAGGGAACAGGTTTTTGCCCAAAGAACTGTCCAGCGCCTTGGAGGAACTGCCCTATACCACTGCCGGTCTGCCCAGGAAGGTAGTCCGCAAAACCCTTAAGACAGGTACAATGTAATTAGTAATGCTTTGCTTAGCTTTATTCTATCATATAACCTAATAAGGCTATCATAATTTGCCACATTTGCCACATGCCACTTATTCATATCTTGAGCTAAGTCTATCCAGTCCAACTCATTACATTCTATCTCTTTCAGGTCCATTCTAATGCTATATTCCCATCTTCGTCTAGGTATTCCCAATGGTCCCTTCCCATTGGTTTGCTAATCAGTACCCTGAACACGATTCTAAATTCTCCTATTCCGCCATTCGCGTTGCATGTCCTGCCCCCGTAGCCTTTGAGGTTTGACTGCCCTAACATTGTCTGGTTATGATTACAGGGTATGTAACTCATCATTACGTAACCTCCTTCATTATTCAATACTTTATAGGTATTGATATTATCTATGGAAAGTAAGAGTCGCAGATAACATGACTTTATTTATAAATATATATAAATAGTTCTAGTAACTTTTATATCCGTAAACAATTCATTCATATATAAATGGGATTGTATCTACCTGTAGCCCACCAGGAAGCTGAAAGATGGAGGATTGTATCTACCTGTAGCCCACCAAGGATATGAGAGATGGAGGACTGTATCTACCTGTAGACCACCAGGGGGCTGAGAGATGGAGAATCGTATCTACCTGAAGCCCACCAAGGAGCTGAAAGATGGAGGATTGTATCTACCTGTAGCTTTCCAAGGATCTGAGAAATGGAGGATTGTATCTACCTGTAGCTTTCCAAGGATCTGAGAGATGGAGGATTGTATCTACCTGTAGCTTTCCAAGGATCTGAGACACGGAGGATTGTATCTACCTGTAGCTTTCCAAGGATCTGAGACACAGAGGATTGTATCTACCTGTAGCTTTCCAAGGATCTGAGACACAGAGGATTGTATCTACCTGTAGCTTTCCAAGGATATGAAAGATGGAGGATTGTATCTACCTTTAGCTTTCCAAGGATCTGAGAAATGGAGGATTGTATCTACCTGTAGCTTTCCAAGGATCTGAGACACGGAGGATTGTATCTACCTGTAGCTTTCCAAGGATCTGAGAAATGGAGGATTGTATCTACCTGTAGCTTTCCAAGGATCTGAGACACAGAGGATTGTATCTACCTGTAGCCCACCAAGGAGCTGAGACATGGTGGATGGAGCGTTTGGAAACTGCGCTGGTGCGGTCTGTGTGGGCGAGCTTTGCTGGAAAGAGCCATGTTGCTGCTGGAGAAAGTTCAACCCACCACTGTGCGCTGCTAGTGACGACAACAGGCTGGAATGACGATCAGAATTTTATCTTTCCTTTGAGATGCTAGAACATTTTGGTATGCAATTGAAACTTTCTTCATCCACATCGTGCTTTAAAGAGTTCGTGGGCTTAGAAGTTATGCTTTTGATTTGTTGGATCACATTACTTATAATGGATAGAAATTGGTCAAATCCTAATATTTTTCAAATTTGAATATAAAATTTTCTATCTAATCTTGAATATGAATTCGATTTCTTTTGATTTTAAAAGTGGTCAATTTTAGTTAAAGTGAAAAATTTAAATTGGTATTCCATACAGATTTTGGCACCACTGACAATCGCTATTCGGTTTATTTGTAAACTGCATTATAAATAACCTTTTTGAGTAAACTAATTATTTTCATAAATATTTGTCCTTTTTGTGATTTTCCCAGCTACATGGGTTTGTATAAATTCTTTTATCGATTGCACTGATTTTTTTTATCACTGCGTATTACTACTTGTTCAGACTATACACATATAATTACGCTAATGAGTTATGAATGAGGAAGGTTGAATTTAGAGGAAGTGCATGCATTTTCTTGGGGAAAGATTGGCAAAACCTTTAGGCAAAAACCCCCCTCAATACATCGAACTGGGATTAGAACCCTGATCACCTTGTATGCAGTCCAGTCCAACAATATAGTGAGGCCTTAAACCATGCAGCCCCTGAAGCAGGTTTCGCGCATAATTGTTATTTTATATCAAGCCTTTATTCTATAACAACATTTTAAAGAAATATTATTAGATCTTAAAGCTCTCGAGGAATATAAGATTATATTTAACGAGGATTCTAGCATTCTTTTTCTTATAGAGTGACGTAATGAAAAGGTTGAAGGCTGAAAATATTTAATAAAATAATATTTGGATGTAGCCATAATTTATTTTTACTTAATATTTGATTGTAACTTTTTACTTTCTATCTTACAGGTAGAGAAAGTATGGTGATCGTCAAAAAAATCGAATTCGAGATTTTGATGAATCTTGACGTTTCTTGACTCCCTGAATCCGAAAAAGTGGTTTTTGAATTTCCGTCTGTCTGTCTGTCTGTCTGTACCTCCAACTAGAGACTAAACTATTTTACCGATTGAGCTAAAACTTGATATCTTGGGTTTTCATAGGGCTGCCCCAAGGGCTTTTTGGAATTGGATATCTACCCCTAAAATTAAGGGTAGTTTACTGAAGGGAAAAAAGAGAAAAAGTCGATTTTCTCAAAA
>CABFWO010002045.1:96083-139852 GCA_902155825.1 Timema genevievae | reverse complement strand
TGTATATATTGATGGGTAACAGTTGTACCCATGGTTGTACTCAAGTGTAAATATATATAAAATTGTAAATAGTAAAACACGCTACAGACCCAAGAGATTACAATTTACAACGCACATTATGGCTCTCAAATTCAGAGGCACCATTAGAACACTACCAGTTAGCAAAGGTAACATATGGTGCATCATCTGCTTCATTTCTTGCAACCAGATGCCTCATACATCTAGCCAATGAAGCATCAGCTAATTTTCCTGAAGCATCAGAAGCTATCAGTAGGGATATGTATATGAATTACCTTAAGACAGGACACGATAATCTACATAGGCCTAAGAAGTTACAGCAAGATCTAATTCAAACACTGGAAAGGGGTGGATTCCAACTCCACAAATGGTGTGCAAATAACGCGTCTTTACTTGAAGCCATCCCAGATCAGAAGAGGAAAACACAACTCCCACTCAAGTTCAACCATTCTGAGGGAGTAAAGACTCTGGGTTTGTTGTGGAATTCTGTACTGGATGAGTTCTTATTTGATATACGTGTGAAGGTTTATAAAAGTCCAGTCACTAAAAGAATGGTACTAGGCATCATAGCTTCGATCTTCGATCCACTGGGTCTTCTAGGACTAGTGAGTCTTTATTGCAAGAGATTTATGCAGTGCTTATGGTCACGTCCTTTGCAGTGGGATGAAATGCTTCCCATTGAACTGCAAAAAGAATGGAATTTGCTCTACAATCAAATGCCACTCCTAAACAGCTAAAAAAAGTTTTGATTGGTTAAGTGTCATGGCACTATAACCAACACCCAAATACACGGATTCGCAGACGCTTCCAAACCAGGATTTGGAGCTTGTTTATATCTTCGCTGTGTCAACAAACAGGGTGACATCAGCGTATAGGTTCTATGTTCTAGGTCACGGGTGGCATCTCTGCAGCAGATATGACTGCTGCGATTTGAATATGTGGTGCTTTAATCTTGGTGAAACTTGTAAATAAGACCGCATCTTCGTTATGTCTACTCATTAAAAGCATACATCTGTATACGGATTATACAGTTGTGCTAGCATGGCTAGCAGCAACACCTACAAGATGGAAGACCTTCGTAGCAAACAGGGTCTCCGAAATTCAACATTTGACATCAGATTCTGATTGGAAACATGTTCCAACACAGTGCAATCCTGCTGACATCCTTTCCAGAGGAGCAGCTCCAGAAGACCTTTGCAAGCACATCAAATGGTGGTACGGGCCAGATTGGCTGGCAAAGAAAGGTGATCATTGGCCTCATTGAAAGTATATTATACCCGAGGATGAAGCACCCAAACGTAATAACCAAGCAGTGTATATAGTAGTGGCACAAAATCCCGAGGAAATTGTCACGAGATTCTCATCACTAACCAGATTGCAACGAGTAATAAGTTAGTGTGTTCGCTTCACAACCAATGCAAGAAAGCAGAAAATTAGACACCAAGGTCCGATAACGGTGAAGGAGCTTCAATCAACTTTGTATCACTTCATCAAACAGCTACAGCTATCATCATACCCATAAGAGGTTAAAGATCTCCAAGATTTTAAAGAAATAATTGGAGGGAAGGGCGCTCTTCACAGTATTCATCCTTTCCTTGACAAAGAGAGTCTTCTCATGGTGGGAGGTTGGTTGCAGCATTTTGAGGTTGAGTACGACCAGAAACACCCTATTATCTTGACAGTAAGCTCCAACCTCACAAGATTAATCATCCAAAATGAGCATATAAGATTACTTCATGCTGGGCCCCAGTTGTTACTTGCAGCTCTCAGACAACGATATTGGATAGTGAATGACAAGAGTGTTGTATGCCAAATAGTTCACAAGTGTGTGAAATACTTCAGGCCAAAGGCAAAGGCAGCTCAGCAACAAATAGGACAGTTGCCAGAATCTCGTGTACGTTCAGCAAGGCCATTTCTAAACTGTGGTGTAGATTATGCTGGTACATTCTTAATTCACTAAGGCGGGTGGCGTATCAAGATCAAGGTAAAATGCTACACAGCGATATTAATTATGTTTTGCAACAAAGGCTATCCATATTGAACTGATAAGCGATCTGACAACAGAGGCCTTTATAACGGCATTTCGAAGATTTTTGACAAAGGTGGAAGAAGTAACCATATCTACAGTGATAATGATACTGATTTTACAGGGGTAGACCATTTTCTTCGCGCTGTCTAAAGATTATTTCAAGATGATAAGTTTAAGGAGGAAGTGAATGGTTTTGCAATTGTTGAGGGCATACAATGGCATTTTATCCCACCAAGATCACCACACTTTGGTGGCCTTTGGGAAGAGGGTGTCAAGTCTATGAAATTTCACATGAGACGTGTTGTAGGCAATACAAGTCTAACCTTTGAAGAGTTGTATACAGTATTGGCGCAAGTAGAAACTTGCCTTAATTCTCGTCCTCTCTGTCAATTATCAGCCGATCCCAGTGATAATCAAAGTCTGACCCCTGGTCATTTCTTGAAAGGTGGGCCTATTACAGCAATTCCAGAGTCAAACTAGACCCACATTCCCATGAACAGACTGTCTAGGTGGCAACTGGTCCAACAATGCACCCAGTGGTTGTGGAAGTTGTGGTCATCCGACTACTTAAGACAGCTCCAGCAGCGTTTCAAGTGGACCACCGTATCCCCCAATCTTCAACCAGGAATGGTTGTACTCCTGAAGGACGATGATGTTCCTTCCCCCTCTACAGTGGAGAGTGGCAGTGGTGGAAGAGATACATCTTGGTCTTGATAATCGTGTTCGAGTAGCTACTGTTCGTACGTCATCATGTGTTGTCAAACTGGTGGTACAAAAGCTGTGTCCCCTATCAATTGACTAATGTACAGTGGTGCTTCCAGTGCTTATTATATTTTATATTGTTCTATTTCAGCCCTTCTAACTCTGTTGTTAAAATTATGTGCTATTTTATGAGGGTGGTATGTTGTGTATTGTGTGTCTTTGCATTTGTTATGCACATTTTATATTACTGTTGTCGCTTTATGTTGGCACGGGACAGTAGTCTTTTTTTTTTTGCTATCCAAAATGAAGCGATNGTTGTGTATTGTGTGTCTTTGCATTTGTTATGCACATTTTATATTACTGTTGTCGCTTTATGTTGGCACGGGACAGTAGTCTTTTTTTTTTTGCTATCCAAAATGAAGCGATCGAACAAGGTCTTTTTTTTTGCGTGTGATAAAATAAATAATAATTAAGTCTTAAGTTGTTTAATTCTGTGGTCCTGCTGGTTGTTATAAATAGGGATTCCTCAGTCGTCAATCCCAAACCACCAAGTAACATTGACCCCTCTCTTTTATTTTTTACCTGTGTAGTCTATTCAATTAAAAAAACAATTTAATAAACTTGACTTAAAGGTATTATTAATATTTACAAGCATTTTTTAAAATATAAAATAGAAGATATTTTATGAAAACCATAAAAAAATTGGGTAATCTTTATCCCGGTTGATGGAATATGATTATATAGATGAATTAAACATGTTAATATAACAAATTTAACATTGCACTGATTTAAAACAAATTAGAGATATGGATAGGAGTTGTAAGATTCACAATAGTCAATAGACCTATCTTATTTGTGTCAATTGTGAATCAAAGGGTTTATTTAACGCTCAAGTTTCACAAACCACATGCGCAATTGGCCTTCCTTTATTTGAAATGAAAACACAAAGCCCCGCGTCAATAAGGCTCGCACTTGCTTCAGTGACCACATGGACTAAGGCATCACTCTCGTGTTAGATTCGACTGTCAATGACAAGGAGATTGGGGTTCAAATCCCAGACAGGTGTTCTGAGGGCAATTTTTCCAAAATAGTTTTTCCCTCTACCTCAACGTAAGTGTGGGTACACTTCCTATGAATTCAAACTTTCTCATTCCTAACTCATTAACGTAATTAATTCATGTGCGTTTAACATCAACAGGTAGTAAGACAAAGTTCTAAAAAAATGAATTAAAAACCTCACTCAAAACCCTGTGTAAATAAAGTTAAAAAAAGTCAATAAGTTAAATCTCCGTTTAAAAAAGTCGCTCATAAAATCACGTGTCAATAGCTAACTAAAACCCCGTCTCAATAAGGCTAGCTGGTAACAGGTGCTTAAAATTTAAAAAAAGCTAGCTAATACTATAAACATCTTATTTGTACAAATTTAATTGATGGCACACAGAATAAATTACACAATATTGTAAAATACCTATTAGCTAAACAGTCATAAAATATTATGTTTTCACACATAATACACAGGCATTTTTAAAGATATAGCATATTAGCCAAAACATATGCCAGCTAGCAGAAATTATCACAAATATCACTAAAACAACAGTGTTGAATCCTTTACATGTAACGTGTCAACAACATTTTAACTACTCTGTGTGGGTAGCATTAAAGAAGTAGTTTTTGCTGCTGCCACTGTGGAAGCAGAATCTGCCATGTTTATTGTCGAATCTTAATTTCTTAGAATTTTCTTAGGAAATATTTTGTTGCAAGAAAATCTTTAATTTGTTGGGTTGGCAGACATGTAAAATTTAATAAATTTGTTTTGTCATCATTTGTGAATACCAATCCTACACTAATTTAATTTAAATAAAATTGAAAATGGAATTGATGGGTGCACCAGTGAATTTTTCACAAGAATACAGTGCTAATGTAGCCCCTAAACAGGTCGGATTCTCTCCATATGCAGACAATGGAGGGTATGTAGTTTATTTTATTTAAAGGAACTGCAACAGTTATTGTCTTAAGGAGCCAATTTCCAATGACCGTTCACTACATTAAAGAATAACATTATCTTAACTAAAATATATAAATGCGATTTAATGTGGTACCGTACTTTAAAATAGTTTAGTAATTTGTTTTTGATGCTGTATGCTATCTAATAGGTCTTTAGTCTATAGTCCTTATTAAAGTGTGTGTTTGAAGCATGCGAGACATACATAGATAAAATGTTTAAGTAATTAGTTTCTTGAAAACTATTACATTTTTTGTTGTGTATTGGGGATGTCTTGAAAAACGGTAAAGATAATTAATCGATAAAGAGAGTAAGAAAGTAAATAAATGTAAAAATATGATTTTAAAAAGAAAAAAGAAAACGTTTCATAGCAGACATGTACTCTGAAAAATTAGGTTTCATGAGAGTGTTTGTTTACAGGAGCATCGTGGCCATAGCAGGGGAGGACTATGCCATCATCGCCTCAGACACTCGCCTGAGCAGTGGCTTCTCTATCTACACTCGTGAGCAGTCTAAGCTATTCAAGCTGTCGGACGTGACGGTGCTCGGGGCAACGGGTTGCTGGTGTGACACGCTTACCCTCACACGCATTCTTGAAGCACGCTTGCAGGTTAGACAGGGTCGGCAGATCAGAACCGAGTAATTGGGGGCCATGTGAGAGGAATCAGATTCATGATCTAGATGTTACTGTGATGTTCCTTCTCCTCCAGATGTACCTCCATGAGCACCAGAAATGCATGTCCACACCTGCAGTGGCCCAGATGCTGTCCACCATGCTCTATTACAAGCGGTTCTTCCCCTACTATGTGTCTAACATCCTGGCGGGACTAGATGAAGAGGGGAGGGGTTGTGTCTACAGCTACGACCCCATCGGACACTGTGAACGCTCCAAGTTCCGGGCAGGCGGGTCAGCAGGCGCATTGTTGCAACCCTTGCTCGACAACCAGGTACTCTTGCAGGGTCCTTAGCCACTAGCACACTAGTTGCGACTATTTAAGCCCTAAATGTGCCACAAGGATGATGCATATAGTTTCTCAACTCTTGGACAACATTTTTGACAAGGGTGGCCTTAAACATCTCAAGATTTTCAAAATCATAAAATGCTACTTGTGAAAAATAATTTGAAAACATAAATTAGCCTGAAAATAAATTCAAAATGACAAAATAACCAGCCTACTTATTGCCCTAAATGATATTTTCTTTCACACTCGCGTCTTTTTTAACAAAGATCTACCGTGCCAAGAATCTTATAATGCGTGTGGACCACGAGCAATGAAGATGCATAGAGAAATTTTCAATTGATGTTTGAAATAGACATTCCAAGGACCTATTACTTAAGAAAAAAGGTGAATTGCCCTGAGAAGTGATTTAGTTCATCTGAACTGAACACAAACGGTGATTTAATAATGGACAACTGTGGTAATTCTGAACTATTCCTGATCACTTTTCATTTCTCTCTCCACTGTTTTCTTTTTTAGGTAGTTCTGTTGAAGGTTTTATGGTCTAATAAGAGATGAAACCATCGGCGGCAATGTAAAGTGGGAATATATTGTGTTTGTCTGACACATATGTTCCTGTTTCTTTTCCTGGTGTATGATGTTTGTTTTGAAAAGAGGATTTCTTTTTAATTATTTCTCCTTCTATCAGGTTGGCCTCAAGAACATGGAGAATGTAGTGGTTGAGCCGATAGCCAAGGAGAAGGCCTTAGCTATCCTGAAGGATGTGTTCATATCTGCGGCCGAGCGAGATATCTACACTGGGGACAGTATCCTGATCAACATTATCAACAAGACTGGAGTGACCGAGGAAAAGTTCCAGTTGAGACGAGATTAAACATGTCACTGTCGTACTTGGAGTTAATAAATGGAGAGATTGTCTTTTTGTATCAAGTGTCCTCATTACCTCCGAGAACTTTCAGGAGCAAATTACCTTGCATTGAACTTTTTATGAGTTAATAGTTTCATGTTTAAAAATGGTACAGTCACTTAAGATGCAACTTATTTAAATTAAGAAATAAAATATATTATCTTTTACGCTGAATATTTCATTATAGGAGGTAAAGGAAGGTTAGTCTGTTCTGAATATGAGGGTACCATCAGCATTTATTGAGGTACACTCAACTGGGGTAACTTTGCAAAAAAATTTTTTTCTATGTGTAATCTTCATATTGTCATAAGTAAGCTGTACTAACTAAATACATAGCACATTAATACAGGCCAATGAATTTTATACTTTACACAAATGAGAAATAATTACAAGTATTTATAATTGTGACATCTTCTTCCTTCTGTCTTTTATAGTAGAAGTAGTAACACACAATATAAGACAGACGAAAGGAAGATGATGTCACCTTTTTGCATTGGATTCTTCCCACATTTTTCCTCTTTCCCTAGGTGGCCTTGCTCCGTCAAAGTATTTATAATTAATATTTTTATTGTGGCTCAAAGTTACCTAGCTAATGTGGGTAACTTTGCACCATATGTATTAAACTCATTCCTCTTTTTTTTTATTACTGTACAGTATGTGTGTAATTTAATTTAATTCAATTTTTTTTAAACTATATTTACAAAACTAATAGCATAAAATATATCCAACTTAAAAAAAGGCCATTTTTTTAGACAAGAGTTTTCACAGAGAAATTCTAATTACACTAAACAACTTAGTACAATATTGAGCATATTTGTTTTTTTAAATTACCATATTTTTACAAACTTATTTCAACAAAGACAATGTAGGATACTTATGAAATATTTCAAAGGCCATGCAGGAACCGCAAATTAGGCTTTTTAGGGCCAGTGTCTCAATCCATGAACTCTCAACTAAGCAGTTGTCCTGACAGAGTAGAGTCTGCAATACTGAACACACCTCTACTAGTAACAGGCACTATATTATTTGGATCAATTTGTTTAGCCAAATCCCTTTCCATGTAATCAATTTCTTTGATATTAGTTGGCCATTTCCAATCTGGTCCTGATTTTTCCATGCACTGCACCCTGTAGAATGTTCTTGCAACCTGTGCACTGACCAGGGAAGAACCTTCCTTCATAAATTGCAATAACAAAATCCCCTATGTTATATTTAACTTGAGGAGGCAATTGTTCAACATGTGCTTACTCATTAAACACAATAGCATCATGAACAATATTCTTCCTTACAATTGGACAATGATGAAGCTAAAGGCTGCTTGGTATAACTGGTTGATGGTTTTACAATGCTATCTTCCGTAACATTGTCGGCAAAAACTGAGGGTTTTTTTCTTTGGTATTTCCTGTATCATTCTCGTATAATTCTAACTCATTTTGAAATTCTAAATCCGAGGATAATGTTGCATTACTGTCAGTTTTACAGTCATTAGACTCAATTGAACTGGTTTCTGGTCTACACATCTTTGCAGCAGCTGTACCTCTTGTTGTCACAACACCACGGGTCCTAGGTCGGCCACGTTTGGGCTCAGATGCTTTGGCTAGGACTCGGTTTGCAAAGTACTCTTCCATTTCTTCTACAGAAACACTTTTTCCGGCTTGTATAGGAAGGCGAAATTTCTGTGCTTTCGTCACCTTCTGCAACGCTGAAGATCGTACATTTTTCATATAGTTCTTGAATTTTTCCTCGATGTTGTCTTTCACAACTATAACATCATGTGCATACATAGGAAGCTTCCTTAGAACCTGACTATGGTCTAATGGACAAATTCCAGTTGCCTCAAAACCTCTGAACAAATTGTCTGATGCTTTAATTTTGCCGACATGGAAGTGTTTGTTTCAAAAGATGAGCAAAGATTGACTTTCTTCCTTCTTTAGTCTGCCGCCATTCCAACAAAACATTACACCAATGAGTCTTTAAAGATGAAAAGTAACCAACATCTAGTGGCTGAATTAAATGCGTGGAGTTGGGTGCAAGGCATACAAATCTTATTTAATTTTCTGAGCATAGTTTCAAGGTCTTTATGCTTATAAATGCAGCTAAATTATCCTCAACAATAACTTTTTTACCCATTTTTGTTGTACAATAGGGTAAGAATTGATACTCAAACAAATTTTATCACTAATATAGATGTAGTCTACATGTAACAAAACTATTAAGCTGTTTTGTGAAAGTATGTCAGCCATTTTAGCTCTAAATAATAGGCAGTATAAATATAAATAGCAATTATATGAAGTGGTTCAAAGTTACCCCAATTGACTGTATACTGTCCACTTTCTAAACACACTTCTGAACTGTTATATACATTATAAATCAATATTAAATATGAAAAAAGATCTTATTTGAATTTTAAGTTGATTTATCAGAATAAACTGAAATATTACAAACAATTATGCAACAAAACATTTACCAAGTAATTTTAGTACATAAAGTAATAAATATAACCAAAATATATTTTTCAAGCATAAAACTGCAAAAAATAATCCAATTTTGATTGGGCTTCGATAATATTATTTCATATATTCGATCAGAGTTTGCTTCAAATTGAAAAGCGGGACTTAACACCCCCCTTAATAACAAGTAGTAAATGTTTGTGTCGACATTTGGAACTTAGTTCAATTCTGAACGGTGCTGAAGATATTTACTCTTTCTGGGGTTATCCTGTTATCCAATCAGTGAATATCTAGGTTCTAAGTCTATGTAGAAGTCAGTGTACTGTCCTAAATCAAGTTTGCATGAGCGCACACAAGTTTGAGCTGATATAAAATGTATACAGGATGCATTTTAATTGGTGTCAAATATACTCGGGCCCATTCCTAGCTAGGAAACTGTAAAAAATGTTAATATAAACATGAGTGCGAAAATACTTAGTTTCTAAGATAGGAGTTTTATTTTTAAATTTCTAAGTAATCAACAGAAGTAGTAATGCATTTAAACAATACAAAGTTTAACAAAAACACAAGACAGAACATTTTGTTAACAAAATTGTTAAAAAAAAAGTTGTGTCTTCCTTCTTAAAGCATGGGATGCAGGCTCAGCATGCATCTTATTCTGTTGGATACACATGGGGTAATACATATTTGCTCAACTCCATTTACGATACACACTCTTAAAACCTCAACATCAGGCATAGGAGTTGCATTAACAATTAACTTTAAATATCCTTAAAGAATTTTTTTTTATTGGATTTGAATATGGTCATCAAACAAGCCATTCAATGGATCCCTCACAACCAATCCATCTTTGAGGAAAATCTTAAATAACTCTAAAACTAAGTGTTTCTGGATCGATGTTTATAATATATTTTATTAATATTTGGTCTATGGAAATACACCCCTAGAATATTTGATAACAATTAAAAGAATTAAAATACATCCTATACAATAATAGAGGTAAAAATGATAGACGTTCAGAGCAATTACTAATTGTGCTTCCTTTCAAATACATCAAACTAATGTGTTAATATCATAATAGATTTAACTACTACTAAATAAGATACCAGAACACACCACACCAAGCAATCTATCGTACATAAATACAAACGTGATACTGGAATCTACACAGGTGGCCATGCAGATAATATGTCAGACTCTTCTAGTTTGGATTACTAGCAACATGGTCAGAGGTTTCAATTCTGGACAGATGTAACATTGGTGGTTTGGCCTTAAATTGTTTCCCACCCACCCTCCACACAAATGCATATATATTTCTTCTGAATTATAAACTAACTATACTTCCTTAGTGTAATTAAAGTGCTTAGAGCCCTTCAGGTAGAAAGGCTGGATCATGCCATTGCTAGCTCAGTGCTAAGCCGTTTATCCAAGCATTGCGTCATACTTTCCTTTTGTGTGATAAACATATTCTCCTTGTTGGGGTAGGGACAAGGAAGGTAGAATTTACAGGAACTGTACTTGCATCTGCATGGAGGAAGAAAACATTTATGAAAAAACACCTGACCGAGATTCAAACCCTGATTTTATCATCAACAGTACACCCTCACACGAGAGTGACACATTAGGTCATATATCACTGATGCAGGCGTCGACCACAACTATCATTAAATATCCACTGACCCTTATACCATATTTACCCGAATCTAAGACAAACCCCAGTGTTTTAGTGGTTCTAGATAGATTTTTTTTAAAAGATATTTATTTTATCATGAATTAAGAAAATAATAATTATGGTAGACTAATTTTGTAATACTGGTACTAACAAATTGTTTTTTATTTACAAAACAAAGCACCTATGTTGACTTAAAATCTAATTAGGATTGCAGAATTGCCAAGGTATTTATTTTTTGTCACAAATATTGAGGTTAAGTTAGTAAAAGTTTCATAAAAACAATGAGAAGTTAATTTTTACTATGGCAAATGATAATCGTGAGTGAAAATCCAAGTTTTATACATACCCTACTCCCCCTTAATACTAACATTGAACTCAACCATTAACACGCTAGATTTTTAAACTTTCACTTTCACATTGATGTTCAGAAAATAAAATATAAAGTAAAGCAATATAGGAAGAAATCAAAGGAAAAATATACACCAAACTGTTACTTTTATAAGGAAAAGATAAACACATTTCACATGTAACAAAAAAGATAACCGATAAACACGTCTGCTGTGAATTACTGTAAAAGTCGGCCGCCATGACAGCCCAGCATAAAAAATTAGTGATAATTAAACAAGCATATTTATTCTTATTTCAAAACCGATGATCTAGGAACATCTAATCAAAGATAATAATTCACTTGAAATTATTCAAAAGTTAATAAATTTTGTGAAGTTTCACAAATTAAAACTAAAGTTTGGCATCGCTAAAATTGTCTAGTAAACTCTATGTATTATCGATTGTTTGTTTAAAATCAATTTGAGTTTTCTCCTCATGTCTTACTTGACAAGCGCTAGCTAGCTATGTAGGCAAAATTTTAAGAATTAAATATGTAGCAATTTGAAATTCATTATTTGTTTTTAAATCTATTTTGATTATTGTGAACGGCTGAATTTTTAATATCGTAGTAAAGTAATTGGAAAATTAATCAAAAACAGCACAACGAAATAAAATTCATTTCGATTATACCTCTCACTATCCTCAACCAATTTATGTGTTGGATACTAAAGAGTGGTATCGAGGTTTTTGGCGTTTATTGCGATACCAGTGGATACTATGGATATCGAGTATAGTATCGGGCCACAATTAGGTAGTTATTTTTAACGATACCCTAAATAAATGGTACTGAACTCCGCACGGACTTTCTCACTCTATTGTTTAAAAAGAGAGATATTTATTCAAAACTCGTACAATATGTGAAACGAAATAAAATACACTAGCAAACCCAAGCATAAATTGCACTATACTTGTGTAAAACATTTTTTGAGTTTCGTTTTCAAATTTTATAATTTTATTTTTGAAGAATTTATGTTCTTATTTTTATGTTTGGACCAATAAAAAAAATCAATATTGGGTCCACAAGTGTCAACACTTCGTAATAAAATTTCGACTTACAGTTAAAATTTTTGACATTTTATTAGGTATTGTACATCTTCATGTCATTGCACTGCTATTAAATTCCTCACTTATAAATTTTGACAAAAAATATGTAAATATTGAATATTGAGTCTAAAATGAAGGAGATAGATCATTGTTGTACAAACATTTCTCCTAAGAGCTTTAAGGAAAAATAAACTTTTGAGACACTTATTTATATTTAATTACTCTATGGCAATGGAGAATTATTGCGTTAAAACTTAAGTAGTATCTCTTCACAACTAAAGCTCACAAAATTGTATTAATATATTTGCCAAGATCTCAGAAACTGTTGATTATATAAAAAAAATTATATATTTCATATAAAAATGTTTTATTTTTAATAGTACTACAACTTTGCAATGATAAGTTATTTAGTATCTGAGATACGCAAATGTCAGCTTCTGTAAAGTACCCTAAAGGTCATTTTCATGGAAAAATGAAAATAGCCAGTTTATTTATAATCTTAATCAAAGCCTAGATACAAATTTTAATTAAAATCTTTTCACAATTTTCGGGCGTGGGGGGTGGTTATGAGCCGTCGACATCCATCAACATTTCAGGTTAGATTTTTTTTTATGGTCGCAATACTTTACCTTTAGTGTTCGAAAAGTCAAAAGCTTGAAAATTATTGGTTTTATAAAAATATGCTTCATATAAAATATTTGTATTATAAATAGACCTACATATTTACAATGGTAAGTAATTTCATATCTCAAACCGGTTCAGAGATATGATAAATGATAATTTATGCATCAGACTGGAGCCCTTAAAGTCATTTTGCCGAAATATTGAGGGTAGCCATTTTATTTGGAATATTTATAATTGTTTAGAAATGAAATTTAATCAAAAGAGTTAGCCGATTTTGAGAAAATCGACTTTTTCTCTTTTTGCCCTTTAATAAACTACCCTTAGTTTTAGGGTTAGATATCCAATTCCAAAAACCCCTTGGAGCAACCCTATGAAAACTCTAGATACCAAGTTTTAGCCCGATCAGTAAAATAGTTTAGGTTCTAGTTGGAGGTACAGACAGACGGACATTCAAAAACCACTTTTTCGGATTCGCGACGTCATGAAACATCGAGATTCATGAAAATTTCGACTTTGATTTTTCTTATGATCATAATACTTTCTCTACCTGTAAGATAGCGGAAAAGTAAAAATAGCCTAAAAATATCCTGTGATCTTGTTATGCCTCTAAAATGCGTGAAAATGGATAAAATCTGTAACAAAAGGCAGCCCTTCACTATTTTATTAATATTAAATATAGATGTAAAATGTTACCTTTTGATGTAGGCCTAACCAATTCCTTAGTCTGCGATTTTAAGACAACCCTTAGATTTGAAGCTAAAAATTTGGGAAAAAATTCATCTTAGATTCAGATAAATATGGTACACCCACACACCAGTTCTGTAGCACATCCGGATCTACTAATCTAAAGCTTGATTCACACGTCCTCAAGAACAGGAGAGCAGGATCTGCCCAAGTGCCGTGCAATCCAAATTCTAGAGACGTTGGCACATGATGCTTTGCAAAACAAACTAGAAACGGCCGGCTACAAACATGTTTGATTATCAAATCATTCTGTTGTGTCATGAAATAAAACAGAACATGAACACAAGTTAATTCAAATCACTTCACAACAGTAAACACAGCTGTCTGCTAGTATCTATCTTTGTAGGTCCATACACACTGTGTTAGCTAGTTTTGAAATTTTATCAAGTCTCCCAAGCTGATGTTGCACAGAAAAAGGAAAGCTGAAGTTATTTCAAGTTGCGCTGAGCAGACATCACCGATTATTGTGTTATTGATTTAACGTTTCTGCTCTGCTCTTTTTTTATTAAACATGTAAATCCACATGTATGATTCTTGACAAGGGTAAAAAATATATCTCAGTATGGGTGTGCTTTATTTTCAACGGGGAGCTGACAACGATCGTCTCTTCTCTTCGCCCAACCCTATTTCCCTCAAAGAAGGTGGCAGATTTCTCGTCGTACAGGCGCAAAGTTAGGTGCAGTCAAAATGTTTTAAAATTACAACATATATAAATATTTCTGAATGATAGGTTTATTTCATTTATGAAATGCGTCTTACAATTTTCAAATAAACCAATATTTCTGCTGTAAGCCCTTTGTTGACACAACCACCTTAATATTGACCATTCTGTTGCGAGTTTGTACACCTCTGCACTAATTTGTACCGACACAATAACAATATAATATATTTTACAACACAAGTCCAACTCATAAAAGTGTTAACATTTTTAAAAACTATAAAACAATTCCATGATGTATTCTTACCACATAAGAATAGTAAACAAAAAGATTTTCTCATTCAAATATACAATCAAAAGAACTTCCCCAAACAAAAATAACTTAGTAACTATTAAAAACAAAGGAATACTGTGCCTTTCAAATTTTGAATGGGCTGTTAGGAGTTAATATTATATTGACTGTAATAATGACTGCGTAGTAACTGACTATTTATAGAATATAACATCGACATAGTTGATTCTAACTCTTGTATAATTGATTCCAACTCTTGTCAACCAAATCCATCCCACAGAGTTGCCACTATTGTTTTTAGCACAAAATTCCTTGAGTTTTTTTCAGGTTTCACAAAGGAATTTCCATCTACAATGAAGTCATGCCATTTGTGTTTGTATACACCTGTTACACAATACAATGTTTCAAGGAGGAAAAATTATAAGGCGGGGAATAGGGGTAATGCATGAATTTTACTCAGCATGCTTAGTTCCTCAGTTTGCTTTTTCTTTTATGCAAGGACTGATTAATTATTTAAAGCTTATGCTTTAATTTGCCAAATTTATAAATATTCCAGTAATTATAAGTTTGTTTGGGAAATTCGCTATTTTTCCTTGATTTTTTCCAGGCACAATTTTTTTTTGTAGCAACCCTTAGCCCAGTTTAGGAATGGAACATAGAATAACTTTGTCAAACTGTTGTTTTTTTTTTCCAAACGAAGCTGTCAATGATTAGTATTTGTCACCTAAATCGACACATATTTCAAATATTGCTTCCTGTCCAAGTCTGTTACTTTAGTATTTTTTTTAATATATATATTTTTGTGTAAATCTGTCTCTAACTAAAAATTAGATCTACATCAAAAGTCAATATATCAGTTGTAAGAAAAGCAAAAACAACCAATTTTTATTATCACATTATTTCATCAAAATAACAATTTTTGAGTGAAAAGATTTTCCTTAAAAATGGAATAAACATTTCCCCAAAACCTGCACACAATATTATGGTACTTTTTACATAAATTATATAAAAATATTAAATAAGTAAATAAATGAACTGTAACCAATAACCATTCTTTCTAAAAGGTCAGGCGCTCAGCTAAAAGACCCCCTTTTTTTTTTGTTTCAGTAAAAGTTAATATTGTATTGAAAATGAGTGTTAGTTATTTTTATTTTTTCTTAAAAAAAAAGCAAGTGGGCTTGTTTCTTGCCCCCAGGGACACTTTACTTCTTGATCCCAGGGGGCTGTAGGTCCTGGCCACGATCTTTTCCTCGTAGTTTCATACCTGCAATCATATCAACATTACATCAGAACAACTCACTTCGGCGGTCGAATGGTATTAGGTGTCACCCTCGTATTAAACTTAACTGCTGATGATGGGGAGGTCGAGGTTTTAATTCTGGGCAGGTGAACTGAGGGGGGCTTATCCTTAATGGTTTTCCATTCTTCTTCGTCACAATGTTATTTGTTTGCTGCTCATTTTACTGTCTGTCTGAGCTTTGCGCATTTAATTAAATTACTAGAGTAGGAGAAAATAGAAGTGCTCTTGAAGAGAAAGGAAATGTTGTATAGGGCGTACTTTGTATCCATTGTCACATATGCAGCAGAAACACGGACAATGAATGACGTTATCTGGGGAAGAGTGGGGGTTAAGAGAGTACATGAGATAGAGGAAGTAAGGATGAAGGAGAGGATGCCAAAGAAAATTATGGAAATGAAGTATGTAAGAAAAAGATGGGAGGAGAAGAATGTAAGCAATTAAAGGAGGAAGAATGGCGGAAGGATAGAGGAAGATGGGGGAAAGTTACTAAACTGACCTGGGTACAGGCTGGAAACCGTTGTAAATGATGATGATACAAGTCGAGTTGTAGTTAACACGATGGAAACTCTTGTGAGTGTTATGTATGCGAAATGCGAGGACAGTTGAGACTGATAGTATACTGACAGTGACGAACTTTCTTAAATATCTCTAAAACCAAACTTGTCAACCAACATGACAATCTGTAGGCCTAACCCCAACCCACTAAGCCTTACTGACAGATTTACCTATGAGATGAGGCATAGAATGACAATGTGATTGACTCTTTTCACACCAGAAAGGATCAACAGAATCAAATAATTGCGTTTGAAATCCTTGCTATGCACTACTATATTTTTAACTACCATAAAAAATACCCCAAGATACTGTAAAGTGGTCGGGGTTTCAGGCCCTTAGCTCTCGACCATTTTATTGCCATTGTTTATTTTGTTAATATATCATTCTTAAAATACCTAAACTCACTATGGATGTAATAGACTTGCAAGTGCCCAGTATTTATAATATTCAAAGATATTTAATAACATTTTATATATTGTTTTACAAAATCCCCCCCTTAAGTTTATTAGAAATCATGTTAACACTATCAAGATACTGAGAGTACTAAACTTATAGTACATTATTGTTTTCCATTCAATTAAGCCTATTTGGATAAATAGCCCTCAGCATCTTCAATATATTATGCTTTTCTAGGCCTAATTTAATATGTGTTTTGTTATTACAAAATTAGTTCAAATGTTTAATCATAAGAGAATGTGGTGTTTCATGTTAATAATAAGTAGCCCAAATCATAATCAAAGTTGTAAGCAATATGTTTTAAATTTCAATTCATTAACTTAATTTTTAGGCTTTTAACTTTTAATCTAGTAATTTCTCATTCTTGCAAAGTCTTTGTTGAAATCATAGCATAATCTAAATTTATTAGTTTTATATTTCATTTTATTTGTACCAGGAAGCTGAGAGAGCACTTGTGGCTTCACAGAGGAAAGGGGAAGTTTGGCGCGAACAGCTAGCCAATAAGCACATCAGATTGTAGCGTTTTATTTTGATAATACTAAGAAGGGAAGCGTTTGACACGACACACTTCCAGGTGAACATATGAGCTGGTAGGACATGTTACACGTCTGGTCAAAAGTGACAACCTTTTAAGCGTGGATGGTTTTCAGGAAAAAGGCTTCACCATGCTGGGAGACACTTTCCGGTTAGCACCCGGACGGTGAGGACGTGTTTGTCCACCTTGGTGGATAGCTACACTTGTCAAGTAACACGCGAATGAGTATCAAGGGATAATTTGTCAGATCATGAATGCTGTTACGGCATGTTGTGAGTCGGCAAATAAAGTTGTTTCATGACCATTTTCATCGTGTATGGTTATTTTGATTTGATCCAGCGCCACTTCATTGCTGTGAAGTTACAATGAAGGAGAAGAAACTGTAGAAGAGACTTACTGTCTTAGCCATAGTTCCGTTGGACTAGTTAGAAATGTCGATCAACAGTGGGGCTGATGTTTTGATAGGCAACTAGTTAGAATGTGAAATGTCCCTCAGTCTTGGCTAGACTTGACCGAGGACAAAACAAACAATAAGAACTAAGAAACTTGCTCCACAACAGTCGAAATAATTTTTCTGAGACAAAGACAAACTTGTTAGGATGGTTTTGATGAACCAGCTGACTGGGCGGCCGGCCACAAGACACCAACTTTACCATTTCACTCACCAATTGCTTTTTCGATCTTTCCGATGACCACCTGGTTGGGAATACCCCGGCCAGCCTCGTAATCATTGATGACTTGAGGCTTCTCGTTCACTTTCTGCAACAAGGTAAGTCAATTGTTTGGTGAAATAATTTGTCAGCGATTGTTGCAAGTGTTGGACAGGAAACGTTTGTTTTCAGGTGGAGAAAGGGGGGCAGGAAAGGGAGGCTATTTCTGGTCTAGAGCTAGAACTTGGTTAGAGTCTCAACAAACTTTGTTGAACAAGGAAAAGAGAGTGAATGTTACAGAGATGAAGTTTATCTTATAACGTTTGCTTTTGTTATGTTATTGTTCTTTTGTGGAAGGTGTTATTAGTTACGTATCAAGCCTCACGTTGTGTCGCCATTTGTTATAATATCCTTTTGTAGCATGTTAAATGCACCCCGTTGGAACGCCATTTGTTATATTATCCTTTTATAGCTCCTCGGTTGGAAGTAATTTATTATAGATTATATTATGCCCCACAGTAAGTCGTCATTTCTATTGCGCAACAGTGTGCTTTACTTATGATGCCTCCTTTGTCTTATCACTAAACAAAAAAATGATAACACGTTACATAAAGTTTGATGTCACTTTATTCCATTAAAAGAAAAAACATGTTTGTGTTTTTATTTAAATTGAAATGCGATCATGTCGAGGGCCTAGCAACTAATTATCACCGAGCGCTTAAAATATGTCCATTTAAGACCGAACACACGTCTGTCTGTGATCACGACCGATTTCACAGTGAAGAGAAATTTCAAAATTACTGTATATATCTGAGCTCAATAGAAGCTTCTAGAAGGGACATTTTATAACGGTGAATTACACACCTACAAACTAAAAAAAAATATACCTCCTGCGTGGAGAACATTCTTCTAAAACAGGAAATTACTTAAAAAGATCTTAACTTGGTTAGATTACGTAGAAAGGCATTAAGTGAGGTTGGCTCCAGTAGGTGCTGCCATCTCACCTCGGGGCTAAACTAACTAGTAAATAATTTAGAGGAAGACGTGATTTAAGCGCCAAGTAATAGATTACGAAATTTAAATAAAGTAAAATATGTTTAATTATATGTAAAATTAGGATGATAAAAAAAATGTTTTGAATATATAAATAATTAGAACGATAATATGGTCAATGCTTTCAAATACTCCTTATGGTCAAATCAATTACATTACAATCTAATGTGTATTTGGTAATGACAGAGTCCCAACTTATGGGTCAAAGTTCAGCATACTATTCATGCAACCAAGCCTGTCAGACGCTTTAAATATCCTTATTCTGAAATTTTAATCTTGATTTTCTGATTCTGACTCATTTTAAATCTCAATCCCTTTTTTATGTATTCAATCCCAAACTCTAAATTAAGTTATTTCCTACCATATCGTGTGGTCAGGAAAAGACCCCTAAGAAGTATAAATGGTTAAAAAATATAACAAAACACCCATGTTTGATGTGTGCAAGACCACTAGAACATAGAGGTCATTTGGAGTACTATTCTTACAATTACTCATTTCCTGCAGGTCTATTATGACAACGAAGCAAAACGAATTTGTGACCGTTAGCAGAGACGCTAGACTTTGCGTCAAAAGTTAATATGGCCGACCACTTTGCGAAAGAAAAAAAGTCCTTGTGAGTGCAAATATTTTCCTAGTAGAGTGACGCTAAGTTACGCAGACATTTTACTTGTCCTTTGGTTTGCGTTATGAGGTTATGTATGCTAGGTTTTGTAGTTTATTAGGTGTTTTGTGTTACCTGATTTAAACTTGCCATCTCATTAGCTCTATATAAAAATCTCAAAAATTTTTATATGTGCTTCACATAATCTAAATATAAATAGGCCTATATCATAATGTAGGCCAAGAGTGGAGATAGTACACTTACACTGAATGTTAAAAGAATATTTTATTTGAAACATAACACTATCAAAATGCATTAATAGTCAACATCAACATACAGATAATCAGGATATTCCAATATTAAGATTAATTGTTTGTAGGTTTTATAGCAGGTGGAGGTTAGTTAGGCTTCAACAAGACAATAAAATGGTAGGCTTAGTCTGTTTAAGATGCCTCAACATAACTTTAATAATGTAAGCCTATTTAAACTGAAATGTACATACAGTAGTAATTACTATCCACATTAATGTGAGTTGTAGGCCTATGAAATATTGCAGCCAAGACAGGAAATAACCAAAATAGGCCCTAGCTTAATGTTTACATGCGGTTTAGTTTAGGCCTAGGTATTTTAATCATAAAAGGTTTACTAAATTCATCTGAAACTGATGATTAGTAGTTAGACCTAGTTATCCTGAAGTGAATGAATTGCAAACAACTCATTATAAAGAAATATAATATCCTTATATTCTTAATCACTTTTAACCAAAGTCTCACGAATAAAGCATTGGGCCGTAAAGCATACATATTACAAAAAACATTGTTTCTTTTATTGGCCAAAGTCTCATATTAATTCATTTCCCCATGTGACATTACTATTTGAATGCATATTTCACATTATCATTTTTTAACTTAAATATGTTGTGTGTATTGAATAATGTAGGCCTAGTATTTTTTCATTTCAAACCGTAAGCAAACAAAATGATGCAAGAGATTTATTAAATTAAGCTAGGTTAAATCTTTCTTGCAAATAATGTGACTTGTGATCAGTTGTTTGGGAAAATAAAAATAGATGAATAATGTTCATTCAGTCATGAATACCAGCATTCTTGAAATAAATTTACCTAATTTCTAGCCTCTAACTTCTTAAAAGGTAATATTCTTTGGAAAAGTGTTGCCAACTGTTGAAGCAAACTGATTTTATTCTGTGCGTTGACGCTAGAAGCAAAGTCGAATCTAAAACTAGCGGACGATACAAAGTGTGGTGGTCATAATAACCCGAACGCTATATTTTCCTCGAAAGTGAAGCTAACTAGCAGTAGCAGCTAACTTTGCGTTGAATGGTCATAATAGACGTGCTGGTGCATTTTTAGCACAGCAATCTACACAGGCCCGGCAGCCATTTTTCTACTCATATACTCTGATCTGACACATATTTTATCATGTATTGTTTTATTCATGGGCAGAGTATATCATTGAACTGGTAGCCCCATCTATTAGCTTCAATCTGAAGTATTCAAACCGACTAAGAGTACAGTGATGCATTGATAGATGGCGTTACAATAACTTATTTCAATGAAACGATTTGCACTGGAGCCAGGGAATGGGTTGAAGTGAAACAACAAATTAACTAATTACGACCACAATTACCCAATTTTGAATAATGTGGCTTCATTTAAACACCAGAACTTTTATCTTCTGGAAACCCATGGCTAAGAATCATTTTGTCGAAAGACATTATATTAGGATCAATTATTCTTTTGATACCTTTAAGAATAGAGTTTGACATCCTTAACAAATAATAATTGATCAAAGTTTTTATTTTTAATTGGATCTTAATAACTGATAAACTTGAGTATGAGAAGAATAAAATGTCTCTTTCTTTGCTTCATTAATTTTTACAGCGAAGCATTAACACTTTTTTTTTTTAATTTGTATAAAATGATTAATGTGTGTACCGTAGCGAGGTCCTTCTGACTCCAGTTTTTGGACTGGCGCCCTTGCTGAATGAGCTTGCCTAGGTCTAGAGGAACCTTGTCATGCTTCAACTCCTCCGTCTCACGATCCAACTTGGCAGTATTCTTGGTCGTCAGGTGTTGCTTGTTTGTGGCCGCGCCCCCTGGAAACAACAGGGTACACTTCAATACTATACTTGACCCTGAATCAAACAGTCTAAGGTGTCACTCTTACAATGGATTGGACTGACAATGACATCTGGATGAGAATCCTAGTTGGACGTACTGAGGGCGGTTTTTCCTAAATTGTTTCCCACTCTTTCTTCATACAAATGTTGGTACACTTAATCTAATCCAACCTTTAACATCCCTAGCACCTGGGGATAGTTAGTACACAAGCATGTAACCCAGACAATTTACAAGAGCGTATCATCCCTACCGCAATATGCGAGTCTGTGGATATCCTAAATGGTTAGTATGATGTAGTGCACAGATAAGTGCACTGTGCTCTAACAATGGATTTTACAGACGGTTCAAAAGCTACTCAAAAGTGTTTCTGGTCTCATTCGCCTTACAAACATTTTGGGTCAATTTTATAATCAAAGTATATTTACGTTACTTGTCAACGTGATAAAACATATAGAGGAGACAGATACATCTGAAGTTGTTTTCAGCAGCATTCCCACTTTCAGAAAAGAGCCTTAAGTTATCATAAACAAGTTCTAGCAGGAATCTTCCCTCTAGGGTGCTTTGTGGTCAGGTCCTAGTGCTTCCTATAATTTACAGAACTCTCCACCAGGTCAAAGTGAACAGCAGAACTACTTTAGTCCCTCCTAGACTATAGTGCTCTCCACCAGGTCAAAGAGAACAGCAGAACTACTCTAGTCCCTCCTAGACTATAGTGCTCTCTGCCAGGTCATAGAGAACAGTGGGACTACCCTAGTTCCTCCTAGACTACAGAACTCTCCACCAGGTCAAAGAGAAGTATAACTACTCTAGTTCCTCCTAGACTATAGTGCTCTCTGCCAAGTCAAAGAGAACAGTGGGACTACCCTAGTTCCCCCTAGACTACAGAACTCTCCGCCAGGTCAAAGAGAACAGCAGAACTACCCTAGTTCCTCCTAGACTACAGAACTCTCCGCCAGGTCAAAGAGAACAGCAGAACTATCCTAGTTCCTCCTAGACTACAGAACTCTCCGCCAGGTCAATGAAAACAGTGGGACTACCCTAGTTCCCCCTAGACTATAGAGCTCAGCTAAGGCATAGAGAACAGTGTAACTACTCTAGTTCCTCTGTGACTAGGCAGATGTGTATCCAATAATGTTAGCCCGTATTTCACATCAACTGAACCACAAATAATGATCAGTTTGGTGCTACAATTCGTGTTTGCGTGCTTACATTTAGACTGTGTGTCCACAGCTACCCCCTGGCGCCGAGCTGCGTTCACAGCCTGCAACAAAATAAAAACATGTAGTCCCCAATCTGTTTGGAAACTGTCCCAGATTGAACGAAGTGTCACTATTTAAGCTTCGCTGGTCAAATCGTCAAAGATAAGTTTGGGGAATGTGCGGCATATTTACATATATTTTGTTAATTATTTATCTTCATTTGTACATTACCGGTATATATTCTCAATCAGTTTGTATTTTAATTATGTAAAATAAAAAATATGTTAATTTTAAAGCATAATGTTAAAACTAACTACTCCTATCTATCTGTGGAGCACTGGTAAAATGTACAGTAGACTACACAAAGTGTGTGGCTTTATGAGGAACCCGTGAAGTTACATGAGGCCTTATTGAGGAACCCGTGAAGTTACATGAGGCCTTATAAGGAACCTGTGAAGTGACATGAGGCCTTATGAGGAACCCGTGAAGTGACATGAAGCCTTATAAGGAACCTGTGAAGTGACATGAGGCCTTATGAGGAACCCATGAAGGTACATGAGGCCTTATGAGGAACCCGTGAAGTTACATGAGGCCTTATAAGGAACCTGTGAAGTGACATGAGGCCTTATGAGGAACCCGTGAAGTGACATGAGGCCTTATGAGGAACCTATGAAGTTACATGAGGCCTTATGAGGAACCCATGAAGAAACAAGGCCATCCAATACTAAAAAGTTCCCCACCTCTGGTCCAAGGCATCACCCTCACAATAGACTGGACAGCCGATAACGGGGAGATCAGGGTTTGATTCTCAGTCAGGTGTACTGAAGGAGTATTTTCATATATGTTTTCTCTCTTCTCTCTCTCTCTCCAAATGTGGGTACATTTCCTTTAAATTCAAGCCTCCTCATTCCCAAAACATTAGTGTAGGCCTAAATAGTTCATATGCATAAAACCGGGTTGACAAAAAGAAAACCTGAACATAATATTTGAAATGTAAAGAAATTTGATGTGATCAAGATTCGCTAAGTACAATTTATATTTAGGTAAGTTAACGAACAAACAATAATCATTGTCCTGAATGTGTGTGACACAACAAGCAGTGAAGATGGTGGTGAATTGCAAGCAAGGAGCTGTCGAGATAAGATTGAAAATGGAATGAATTGATGACAACTTTGGTGAAACACTGCAAGGGTTGAACAGACTTTGTTCCTTATATACATAGCTAATATAATATTATATAGTCAAGTGTGGAATATTCGCGAGCCTGCCTTTTACTTTTTTAATAATGTGGTACTGTTTGTCGAAAAAAGATTTTGAACTAAAGATTAGGTTTGGAATATAATATTTCCAAATGCAGGATTTAATAGCCAAGCTGTTATATTTGTTAAATGTAACGGTTGTGGGCACATATAATTATTATATTCTTTAAATTGAATAATGACCTTTGGTGGCTTCCATTCGAGGTGTCATTATTCAATTTAAAGAATATTTACAAATGTAGCTGTAGCCAAATAAAAAATAGTTTCTGGTTTAAGTTTAAATGTTCAATAGAGCTATAAATTAACAAAAATATTAGTAAAGCAAGGTGTGTATGCCTACTATCAGTATGATCCGTACAAGGCCAGGTACCGGTATGACACTGAATTCAGGTGGGAAAGTGACATATTGGTGAGCCCCTTTAAATTTCAAGGTTATATCTTTTATTTATTTTTAAAAGCTTGTAATATTTAAACTGCGCTAATGAAAAAATTATCATTTTCTATATTATTAGGTTACAATGTTTTCTTTAGAATAATCGGCGTCAAAAAAGAGGGTATTGAGACGCAAAAAGAATACATTTAAGAAACTTTTTTCAAAATAAGATATAAAATTATTAGAGATACCTACTCACAAGGAAATGGCCAGTCAAATGATAGGCTGCTATTTTTGTAATAATTTGAAATTATTTTATTTTTACATCATTTAAACAACTCACCAAAATCTAAGGCTAGATATAAAATACCATATGAACACAGGGTTTGACCCGTAATCCCCCACAATATGATGTTATTTGTCATTGATATTGTCATTTTTTTTTACCAATACATCCTTCCACCTCCCACACCGCGTGGCCAGGCCCATTCCATCCTAAAGCCCAGACTTGACAAACCACGCTCAACCTACATTCCTCCTCTCACGCTTCATGTCCTGTTGACATCACGGACATGAAGTGCAAGAGGAGGAATGTAGGTTGAGCGTGATCTGTCAAGTCTGGGTTTAGGCATTGTACGAGGTAGAAGGATGTATTGGTAAAAAAGATAACACAGATCTTAAATTACAAACTCCAAATCATTTGTTTTGTGAATATTATCATAGCCAAGGTTAGGGTAAGTTAGGATGGATAAATATCATAGTTAAGCCATATTTATACATTTAATGTTACTACCTATATTACTTTATTTTAATATTTGACTTCAGGTTGGTGTGTCCGTTTGAATGTTTACCGCGTTTTCAATCTAGTTCTAATAGAGCCCTGTATGAGTTTGCTAGATGCTAAATTGTTGGTAGATGTGAAAGAGATATTTTTTATTAGATAAGAAAAGTAGATACAAGAAATGTATCTGTTGCAAAAGAAAGCAAAGTGTGGTCAATGTAGAAGATTATTGCTCATTAATCAGCTTTATAATATATGTAAGGCTTCAGTCTTGCAAATTTACAGATATTTCTAAAATATTTGGTCTCGCGTCACTTAATTGAGTTTGGATTTTAGTTGTTCATTTATGTGGGCCTACCTAATAACATTTTCATAATAATCCTGATTTTAGTATCATTGGATTCCCCGAAATTTTTGAGTGTAATGGTAGTAAAATTTTGAATTATTTTTACATTCTTGGGCTTTGTACTCTTAGTAATATTGATTTTAGATATCATATTCTGAAAATTGAAAAATTTCCACTAAAAGCATAAATAATAGATTTGGCTATTTAATTCTTAATATTGATTTAATTATTAATCGATTCTCAGTCTATTACTAAGTTTAGAGAAAGTATAAAATTATCTTCTTTTTTCTATTTATTAAAAAAAGTCCTATGTACCAGTTTTTTTCGTACTAGCCCCGAATTACTATTATTTTAATCAGTATATTAAGTTATAACCATACTTACTTGTTCCGATTTCATTGCAGAAGCTTTTGGAGGTTTCTTTCTTAAGATAGTTACAGTTTCCCAATCAGACATGATTGAGGTGTTTTATATATTTACTAAGTATTTTATTACACTAAAATAGAATGAAATTATAAAAATGTTAAGTAAAGTTTATGGAATAAATGTTGAATCTATAATGATAATAAATTATTTGTGTTCCTTGTAGGGATCCAAACGATACATCGATGTTTATGTTTTGCAAAGATCGATGTATCGTTCATAAAAATCGCCGTTAACATCGATGTTTAGATGAGCGATACATCAACGAGAAAATGACTAAACATCGACATCGTTCAATCATCTCCCTTCCTACATTCATTCTTCCGTTTGTAGATGTTTTGATGTCAACACGCGTTGACTTGACACCTGCGTACCTAACCTAAAAGTGCTTGGTTCGCCGTTTTGAGTGGTTATTAAACTTCAGGAGTGTTAGTAGTGATATATTTGAGTAAAGTGTTATGTTTATAATATATTTCATTTGAGTTACGCGCTTCGGTCAGTACGTTTATCAACAATTTACCTACCTACTGCTTTCTTGCAAGCTTGTGCACCCCATGGCACCATGACACTTTGTACACGTCTATGTTGTGTTTGTATAGGTAAATAGGGATGTTAGCATAAAAAATATTACCAATTATTTGGGGTAAAATATATACTTGTGTGTCGAATTTTACTAATGAAACGTTTGACAATATTTAGTTTCTATTTCAACTTATGTAATTTAATTAATATAATGTAGGCATTTTTTATGTCAAATAATGTCTTGATTACTATATTATGCTTGTGCATCATTGTTTTAATTATTTTTAAGCTATATTTATTTTATAATTAACTTCGTTTATCCTCAAGTTAAAATCCTAAATTGTGTTCTATTTCTTTACAGACCACAATGCCACCCAATAAATTTAAAAGCCAAATTTGGAACTATTTCAACAAAATTAGTGACAAAGAATCTGTGTGCAAGATATGTAATAAGAAACTAAAAACTTCTGGCAATACAAGTAATCTTCATGGTCATTTAGAAAATGTACATTCGCATAAGTTGGTGCCATTACTTTGAGATTGAGATTTTAATAATGTCGTTTCAACCATTGATCTCTATAGTATAACTGGATGGACATACACATGCACATTCCAAGGACAAAAACGTGACGCTCAAGTGTATCGTCTGCTACACTGAGGGGGGGAAAGATTTAACGGTTTCTTTAAATGTTCTTATGCGAAAACATGTCTCTGATGAATAAAAGTGTTATTGTTTGAAAATAGTGAAGTATTATACCATACTTTCCTGAAGAAACATTTACATTAAAGGATATACAATCCAGTTTTACAGGTAATACTGTACAAATACGAATAAAACCTTAGATATTTCAATTTTTATGTAGTTATCATCAATGTTGTTTACAGTCTGCCACGACAACACTTATATTTAAAGTTGGTTATTAGCTTGTATATTGGTTTCAGAAACCATATTTTATTGAAAGTTCGATAAATATAATGAACAAGGTATCTTAAAAATTGATTACATTTGTTTGAATGACAAACTTTGAATAGTTGCCATGCATTCAAACTATCACTTAGGTTATAGGCTTGTGGAAAGTATTATTGTAATAATACCTGTTTATTTAAGTTGGCTCATATCTTTCAGAAACCATATTTGTTGACATTTCGATAACTATAATGAAACAAGTTAGCTAAAAACTGTATTACATTTGTTTGAATGACACACTTTGTGTAGAAGTCTTACGTTCAAATGATAGTTTAGGTTATTGGCTTGTAGAAAGTACAGTATCTACTAAACCCTGATTTTAGTAATAATCCCAATGTGTAAGGCTTTATTTCGTACCAGAATACTATCATATATATAATATTTTGGTTTGATGAACGGCAATTTAGAACAGAAGTAGAAATTTCCTTCTGGAAGGTCATTTATCCTAACTAAACACAAATATATGGTAGGATTCTGGTACGAGATAAAGCCTTAAAAGTAAGCTTCCTTCAAAAATCATCGTACATATTAGGCTACATCAACTTATTTAAATAAAAAACTAACCAGTTTTGAACTTTTATATGCTCTTCAAAGCTTTAACTAACATATTTATTTAATTTAACCACTCTCACATTGATGTATCTCATATATTCAATCAAATTAATGAACTATGTCAAAATGCACCATTGCCTTGTATTGGTGAAAGAGAGAAAGAGATACCCAAAAGTTTCTTTCTCTCTTACCCAATGGTATGCAGACGACAGCTCGAAAATTTCAGCCACAGATGTCCATCCAGTTATATTATAGAGATCAATGGTTCCAACAGCATCAACATCGGACAGTGACCCAAATATCTATTCTTCCACCAGTGTTGCCAGTACTTCATCTAGCATTGTTCTACCTAAGAAAAGTTTGCAGACACAACCAAACGTTGATGACTTCATAAATAATATAAAAAGCATAACCACACAGGATGAAGCTAGATCAAAGAAAATAACTGAAGCCATTGTGAATTTTATAATCATGGATAATAAACCATTTTCCACTGTAGAAGGTAAAGGCTTTCTACGACTGATGAGGGAAGTATGTCCATTTTACAAGGTGCCAAGTCGAGAGACAATAAAAACCAGAATTGACGACAAATATGAGGCAATAAGTCATATTTTTAAAAATTATATAAAAGATGCTGAAAACTATTGCATCACCTACGATATTTGGGCTGAAACCATGCAAAATAAATCATTTGTGGGTGTTACTATTCACTTTTTGGACAAGTCTCTACTCCTCAACGGAACATTAGGTGTTATGGAGCTGACAGAAAGCCACACGTCACTGTATATCACTGAAAAACTTACAGAAATTTTCACCGAGTGGAATGTTTCAATTGAAAATTTTCAGCTATCGTCACAGATAATGATAGCACTGTAATGAAGGTCAACAGGGAAATGTTTGGAGAAAAAAGATTATTCCTTGCTTTGCCCATACAACTAATTTAGTCGTAACTAAATCAATTGACAATGCAAAAAAACTGTACTGAATTAATTGGTAAGGTTCGAGATATAGTGAAATTTATCAAAAAGAGTGTCAATGCAAGTGACGAGTTACGGAAAAGACAAATTGAAATGGGACTGAAAGAAGGTCAAATAAAAAAATAATTATTGATGTTCGCACAAGATGGAATTCATCCTTCTACATGTTACAGCGATTCATGGAGTTAATGTCCATGGTAGGGGCAATAATTTTGACTCGACCGGAAGCTCTCAAAGAAATGGTAGAATTACTATGCCCATTTAAGAAGTTAACAAAAGAAATTTCGGGAGATAGCTACGTGACAGTGAGCAAAATTATTCCACTAGTAAGTTGCGTCCAAGAAGCTATAGAAAATATTAAACCTAAAAATGGAATGATTACACAATTTAAAGAGGAGATAAAGAAACAACTAGCTAGAAGGTTTGATAACCTTGAGCATTCCACCATACTTGCCATTTCAACTACTCTCGACCCCAGATTTAAGTTCATGCATTTCAAAGATGCCACGGCCAAAGGAAAAGTAATTAATTACTTAAATAAATATGTGCGGGAACACAACAGCTTGACTACATCAAGGAATGACACTTCTCTTGAGTCTGATAATAATTATTCGCAATTTGATATTTGGAAATACCATAAACAGTTGACACACAAAAATAAATCATCTTCTACAACTACATGAACCATTAGCAAAAAAGAGGTTCAGATGTATCTATCATCTCCTGTCACACCAATAAAAAGAGACGCCATTGAAATCTGGGAGAATATGAAGTCTCTTTCTCCAACACTTGCAAAGATTGCAATGATATACCTCCCCATCGTCGCCACGTTTGTGCCGAGCGAACGCTTGTTCTCGGAAGCCAGGGCAACCATCACCCAGGAAAGAAATAGGCTTCTGGGAACTAGATTGTCTAAGCTTCTTTTCCTTAACTCCATTTCAAAATTGTTACATAAATTAAATTAAAGAAATATTTGTACCATCTAAGATTTTTTTTTTTAGTTTGGTGGTCTAGTATAAGTTAAGTTAGTTAAGCATCGATTAGTCAGTAAACATTTAATTCACCTAATATTTTGGGTTGGAAATGTTTGATTTATGCTGGTATCCATAATGTATTAATATATAGGAAGATTTTATGTGTAATTTCTGGTGATGATATGAACATTTCTAGTTATTTGTGTTTTTATAGGTCTGTGATTTCACATTAAACAGTGTTTAACAGAATCACAAGACATAGAGTGAGGTCACTTTTCTATAATATTTCTAAAATATTTCAAAACATCGATGTATAGTTATTATGGCCGATGTTTCTTAACATCGATGTTTTTATCGTGAGAACATCGATGTTTTCAATATCGATGTTATTGAGAACGATGTTGCATCCCTAGTTACTTGTCCAATTGTATAACAAAAATGACTTGTCTTTGGAGTAAATCAGTGTTGCCACATACATAAGAACTGTCTCTTTTATACATAGCAAGAAATAAAATTCCCAAATTGTCTGTAACAAGTCACACAGCAAAATAAAAATATATGATTTCAGCAAGGTTCATCTAATAAAAATAACAAAAATGGAGATAGGAATCACGACGAAGCGCTGTAGTCGATGAGCTAGTGATCCACATTATTATGTATTCTGAGATTCTAGATTCACATTTTTTCCGAATTCAATGTAAATGAATGTCGTCTATTTCTAGTATCCCGCTAGTAAATCGTCCTTAGGAGCTTTGGAGTTAACTTTTATGAAACAAAACACAATATATGTACACCATTTCATAGAAGAAACTGATTCACTTAATTTGTGAATATCTACAAAGACGATTTTATTTTAACTTTTTATGCAATTTGCATTGACAACCCTTAAACTTAAAGGTTATCAGCCAATGATAATATGAGGATAGGTTATAATAGCCAATTAAAATTCTCGTATATACAGCAGGTGTAAAGTATATGTTACTACGTAATATTTGAAATGCCTTGTGGTATAGCCATACTTATTTTCTATAAACGAATCTCCTTGGTTTTAGCGTGAATGTTAACGATTGCAAATAAAGGAGAAATACTAAATTTGTGATTCTGTTATTGAGAAGTAAGTACAATATAACAGTTCTAAAATCAAAGTTAAATAAAAACGAAATGATTTACTTCTACAGTCCCAATATAAATTCGTTAATTTTCTGTTTCAAAAATACAGTTTAATGAGTGTTGCTATGTGGGGCAAAGAAAATCCAATTTATATCAATAAAAAATCTACTCGAGTACATAAGATTACATCTTTACCTATGTTTCAACATAGGTCGTTGTAATTTTCTAAGTATTGTCGTACCCCTTTGTGATGTTATTTTTGTTAAAAGAATTACTTATAATATAAATTTAATTGTCAGTTGACTCAATTCTTCAAATATATAATAACATTGACAATTTTACTGTTTATTTGTTTTAAATTTCATTCACAATTCCTAAAGTTTTGAATATTCATTATTTATTCATTTACAATTAAAATATATATTATACATATAATCTACTTACCTTTATTTCACTATATTAAATCATCTTTCTTTATTTTGATTCATAAACTGCCAACCCGCCATGTTTATTATGTTTGTTGGTAGGTGATTTTAACGCTATCTTCTTTAGAGAGTGGTTTATTTCGGAACTGTTATGATCTTAATTTATTTTATGTTCTTGGCTGTCATTTGAAGAAATAATTACCCCTAGCGGAAGAGATTAATATTCTCATTTGGTTTTTTTTGTGCCAAATTTAAATTAATTTTAAAGATGACTTATGTTCATAATATGTCCGAATTATAATGTTAAGTTATCTTTATAGTAATACTTTCAATATTTAAATAGTTAAGATTGTTTTTTTTTGTTATGAATCTCGGCGACTATATTTTCTTCTAGACCGGAGATTGTTTATTTAAAAAAAAAGAACATGTTTGTGTTTTGTTAAAGTTTTTTTTATTCGAAAAATTGTTTTGGGAAGCGTAAGGAAGGACCCGATCTGGGGATCCTCTAGTGATATTTGTCATGGTTAATTGTAATTTTCATTAGCCAAAACTTTATTAAAAGTAAGGATTAACCTTTGAGGAAGGTCAAGTGCAAGTTTGCAGGGATGATTTTGTTGAAATTTAAGGCCCGGAATTTAATTGTTGACGGATCCTTGTGTCAACATTCGAAATAGAGTGGACATTTTTGGGCGAGATCAAATTCATCTATAATCATCCTGTTCATTGTTTAAATAATTGTCTATAATACCTAAAATTATTAAAGAAGGATAAATAACTTCAGTTTTCAAACCATAAATATTACAGTTTATCAACCTCAGAACAATATTTTGTTTATTAAAGAATCATATCATTATTGTTACATATTATAAAGGATAATTCTTTTTTTGGTTAAAATCCTGTTATTTTATTTAAAGAAATATTCCTGTGTCAATAATTATATACATTTTTTCCCCCCTCACAATTCAAGTGAGAGTTTAACATTTTCAAGTATTGCTCAACAATACTTCTATTAATTTTATAACATAGGTGGCATGCCTTATTAGGTAGGGTTTATTTAAGGATATTATTTACAACAATAATTACAATCACTTTTTAAATTTAATTGTGTCATTTTTTTTATTTATTACATCAATGTACATTGTATTTTTTTGAACTTGCATCCCATTTATAGATATTCTCAGTAGATTGGATGTCCAAGGCAAGAATAATAATCTGCTTCAGGAAGTCTTCGGTTGTAAGTGTCCAACTCGAGTTAAAAACTTTAGGTAAAGTCCAGGGGTCTTGAGAGAAAGGGTTTTCGTCTTACCGCTGAGCAGTTTATGGGGATAAATTTATTTAATAATAAAAATCTACCTACCTCACAAAATAAAAGTGGTTGGTAGTTGGCGCCCAACATTATATATGTGTATATATATATATATATATATAATTCATTTGTATATTCATACAGAATAAGGAAAAAAAAATAAAAAAAAATAATAAAAATATAAATAAGTATATATTTTCCCCATACATTCCTCCTATTCCCGGTGGGCAAGTTGACAGAATGGCTTAAATGTGAAGAGGAATTGTCAAAGGAATCGATGAAATAGTTAACTTGGAGTTTTAATCAATTTATTTTAACTATAGTACAAAATACGATGTAGTCAGTTATAATAATGGGTTGAGTTTAAATAGACATTAGCCCAAGTCAGTCTTTCTGTTATATGCTTACATCGGTTGTCTAACACTACATAGAACTGGTGCAATGGCGTACTCTTGTGACGCCCCCCAACTCCTACTGAACTAGTTTCAATCCTTCTTAGAGCACGAAAGTGTGTTTTTATTAAAGGTACCAAACCTTGAGAAATATAATTATTGGTCGTGTTGAAACCACGGACTTAACTGGACTTTCAGAATCACTACCATAATTGTAACAATAACAAAACTTTGTTGACTGTATTATTTTATATTAACAGAGTGCGAACTAGCAAACAAAACACCACGAAACACTGCAATAAAATATAATGATCTCGCCAACCATCTTACCTGTTGGTCTCTACCAGGCACAGTGCCTTTCACAGGCGTGGCAGTCTAAACCCTCCACAGTTGGCGGCCCACTCTTAGTTGTAGCGTTCAACACCAGGCGCGCTCCTTCAGCCTGACACTTTTGGAGCATATGAACATTATTACCCGCCTTGAAACACGTTGGCGTTTCAACATTATCTTACATGAGTCGGTCAACTTAAACGCGGTGTATGTTAAAGTCATTGTGGAATTTTCAACATGAACTAAAAGGACCAAAATCTCAAGTTTAACCTATATACTAAGTACATCATATCAAATCGAAACTTTCATGGGACCAAAATGAATATTCTTCCAGGAAAAGGTATCCCACTTTAAACTAGAGAAAATACACTGTTAAAGAAAGTAATTAGGAATTAAAAACAAAAGCTACAACCTCTAGTACGCTAGTAACAATACTTACTAGTCTAATAGTATACAATATGCAATTTGTCGAATAGATGTACACTGACGCTAAAATCAAAAGTAAAGGAAAATGCGGATATAGGGAAGGCCCAGAAAAGAAACGATCTTCACTCCACCTGGAGTAGTAGGGGAGACTACGTGGGGAAGGAAGCCCACGGAGAGGAACCTACCTACTCGCACATCTACCAGCGACCCCGTATGCAACCTTTATCTTTTTAAGGGTAGTGGGCACAGTTTTACCACTGGCCGTTTTACAGTACCAGTTTTGATAGCCATGGTAGCTACTCGAACCACACCCTCTCGTCCAGGGTGTGCTGATGAGACTCGACCAGTCCTCCATTGTAAGGGAAGCGCGTTGTCGTATTTTATGATGACGAGATCTCCAGATTAGCCGTTTGATTAGCCCATTTTGGGTGCTGTTGAAGGCCACCAAGATATTTATTTCGACATCTGCGCCAGAATGTTTGCATGATCTGCTGCACTAGTTTCCACCGGTCACGTAAGTTCAGAATTTTGTCCGGCAACTGAGGCTCTTGGATGGCAAACGGGGCATCCATCATTAGAAAGTGTCCTGGTGTTAAAGCTTCTAAGTCATTCGGATCCGAGCTCATCGGAGTGAGAGGTCTAGAATTGAGGGTGGCCTCAATCAGTGCCAGCACCGTTGTGAGCTCCTCAAAAGTGAGGACTTGCTCTGCTCTCCGATAGAAGCTGACAAATTCTTTGTTGATCTTATAGCAGCCTCCCAAATTCCTCCCATGTGAGGGCTGGCCGGTGGGATCAAGTGCCATGATATGCCCCGTTGAGGCATCTCTCGTCCTACCGCAGCCTTGTAGTCTGCATGGGCGGTTAGTTCCTTCCATTTTCCTAGCACCCTTTTAGTGCCAACAAAATTGGTTCCTTGGTCACTAAACATCTCATGCACTGATCCACGGCGAGCCAGAAACCGGCGAAAAGCAGCCAAGAATGCGTCCGTAGTCAATTCGGACGCCAATTCCAAGTGAACTGCACGAGTAGACATACACACAAAAAGGCAAATGTATGCCTTTGTTGTCTTAGCCTTTCGAATATGGCCCAACGTAATCGTATATGGACTCCCGTAATCGACCACAGTTGTGTGGAATACTTTCACTTCCTCCAATCTTGCCGTGGGGAGCTCTCCCATCAATGAAGCTGTGGGTAATAGACATGCCTTAAAGCACGGGCTGCATCGGCCTACCCGTTTACGAACGGCATCTCTGTTCGCCATGATCCAAAATTGCTTCCTGAGCATGTAATGGAGGTTATGTGGGCCGGGGTGCAGTCTGGAGAAGCAATTCATCCATTGAGTAGACCTCTCATTGGCATCCACTGTGACGTTTAGTGTCATTGCCTTCGCTTCTTCCATCAATAATCCTATTTGCTGTAAGATGGGCCAGCATTCCTCAGTTTTACTCAACCATGCTGGTCCACTCCACCATAAGGAATGGTCCAAAAGTTCACTAGGAAATAAGCCCCTGCTGGCGCAGTCCGCCGGGTTAGTAGCTGTTGGGACGAGCCGAAATTGATCTGGGAATAGTCACTCTATTAAATGAGCCACCCTGTTGTCAACAAACATACTCCATCGATGAGGTGATGATTTTATCAAACTCAACGCTACATTAGAATCAGTCCATAGAGTAACAGAATCAATGGCAACCTCATTAGAAAGGACCTGACTGACATGTATGAGGAGCTTTGAAACCAGTACTGCAGCACAAATCTCTAATCGGGTCAATGTTATCATTTTAAATGGAGCTACATTAGCCTGTACAAACAGGAACCAAACCGTAACATTCCCGTCCTCACCTTCAACTCTCAAATATACAACCCCAACATATCCGCGTTCGGAACTGTCCGAGAAGCCGTGGCGCTGCAACCTTACCTTTTCTTCAATTCGCAGCCACCTTGGGATCTTAAGTTCTGCTAACAGAGGAAGCTACTCCCGAAATCTTCACCACTTTTCTTGCACGTCAGCCGGTGTCGGAGAATCCCACTCCATTTCAGATTGCCACAGATGCTGGATCAGGCATTTGCCAACAAAGATTACAGCGGCCAGATATCCCAAGGGGTCGTACAGCCGTGCAACCATAGAGGGAATTACGTAATTACACGTTTAGCCGCTTGTCTGGCCGTCGTCTGTACTTGGTACAAAAACTGGTCATGAACTGGATTCCAGAGGAGTCCTAAAGTTTTGGTGGAGCTCTCCAACTCACTCATGAAAGAAAATATATCGCTTGATATAGCACAGTACTCTGGGGGTAGTTCCGCCAGCAGTTCTTGCCGGTTACTAATCCATTTTCTTAACTGGAAGCCGGCCTTGCTTAGAATTACGATCAGTTCTTGCTGTAAGCGCTTTGCCGTTGCTAGGGACTTGACCGACGTCACCACATCATCCATGTAGGTTGCTGTCTGCAATGCAGCAGAAACAGACGAAAATGCCGCTTCTTCATCCTCCATAAGCTGACGGAGGGTACGCAACGCCAAAAAGGGAGCAGCTGAAACCTCATATGTCACAGTGGCCAGGGAGAATTCCCTTAAGGTGTCCTCTGGATCCTCTCTCCATGTACACGAAATTTTAACAATATATCCACAATTTCCTGCTGCAATGAGGGACCGCTGTGCAAAACTTTATTTAAGGCGATACCTGTTATTGATTTCATCAATGCGTCGAAAACAACCCAAAATTTGGTTATCTCCTCCTCCTCACCCTGCCGAAGTGTGCAGTGGTGATGAATGTAGTAGTGTTCTTCTCCTGGTGGAGCTGAAGCTGGTAGCATTTGCTCTTATTGCAGGTAATCCCTCATTAAAGCCACATATTGCTGTTTAAAGGCTGGTGCTTTCTCAAGGTGCCTCTCAAGCAACAAAAATCGTTTTAGAGCTGCTTGTCGGGTATCTTCCAGGTCCTTCCGATCACTTAGGAATGGCAGTTCAACTTCATATCGCCCCGACTGGCATCTCTTAACCGTAGAGCGATAATGCTCCTCGAATTCCCTATCAGCGGGAAACAATTGAGTCACCTGTTTCAGTTCTTTTACTGACCAAAATTGGTGAAGCAGATATTCAAGGTTAGGTTCCGTCAGAGTATAAAAGGAGTTCGATTCACTTGCTACTCCCCGTGACTTCCCTAGTAGGCAGTAGTCCCAGATGGTTTCAATGGCAGACGGCGTTTTGGGAGGCCCATGTACCTTCCGTCCCGTTACAATCAGAGGGAACCTCTCAGCTCCTAGTAGTATATCAATCGGTCTTACCCCATCCCCGTTATCTGCAAGTTTTAAGCCAGAAAGGTGATGCCATGATGAGAGCTGGCTTGGCATTTGTTGAGAGTGGGCAATGGAGTTCACTACCAGTGCATCTACCTCTAAAGTTAATGTCTTTGTAGGCTGAAATTCACAATAAGCCACTGCCCTTGCTGTGCCTAAAAGCATGTTTTCCAAGCAAAACATGCTGTGCCTAAAAGCATGTTTTCCAAGCAAAACAATTGCACTGAGTTCACCTTACTCAGCCTAAGTCCAAGCCGCTGTACACAAGAGGATGTTAATAGGAGGGACTCCTAGCTCACGATGAGGGACTCCTAGCTCACACAATCCAAAAGAACCCTCACCGGTTCATATCTACCATGTCTACTCATAATAGATGTTGTAACGGTCATAAAGACTACCCATGACCCTGTCAGCGCCACAGGAAAAGAGGACTCTACTGATGCCACTAAACTTGAGGTTGAATCTTGACCTTCAGCTCTATCACTGCCACTGGCACAATTTTTCTTTATAGACCGTTGCAACCCATCGTCTGAATTGGCAGACTCACCTTCAAGGTGTAACAACTTATGGTGGCGGCCATTACAGCTGGAGCATAATAATTTGGTCGAACACGCCTTCGAAAAATGCCCTCTTGCCTAACACAGCAAACATAACCTCCTATCTTTTGCAATTCTAGACCGTAGTGATGGCTTCATGCCTTAAAATTTCTTGCATTGGGAGATTTCATGGTTGTTTTTGTAAAGAACGCAACTTCCAGGGGACACATTGTTTGCACCCACAACAAATGCTGACGAACTCTTTGGACACACAAGCTTTCGTGGTTTGGCGACGTTATTTGTCCCAGAGATCGACGTGTTTAATCGATTACCCAATTTGACTGTGTCGAGCAACTCTGCTTCGTTTACTAGAAAATCCTGAAAGTTAGTCAAAGTTGGCAGGGTCCTTTCCTTTAGTTTTCGCCGCCAACCTTTCCTAATCTCTGGGATTACCTTTCCTCGTAGGATGAACAACATGATGACTGCCCAATTTTCCACAACATGGTCTAGCGGAATAAAGTCAGCCAGATATTCTTTTAATAGGGTGACAAATGAGCGGATAGAGCCAGCTTCTTTATTTATCTGTGGTAACTTTAATATGGCTTGTAGATACGAGTCAGATAAACGCTGCGGATCATGGTAGCGGTCCTTTAATAGCTTCCAAGCCTGTGGATACGCAGTTGCCGACAGTGGTACCGCCGAGGCAGTTGACAAAGCTTACCCTGCCAAAGCTGACCTCAGATGCATATGTTTCTGAATGTCGGATAACTGATTGTTTGAATCAATAGCTGCTTCAAATAAATCAGAGATGCCATTCCTTCAATTCGCCACTAAATTGCTTTATAGCCAGTTTAGGCAAGGTAATTGCTACAGGAGAGCCACCGGATGCTGAGCCTGCCCCAGGCTAGTTTGATGATGTGGCCTGACTTACTCCTGGCGGGAATGTTACTGCAAAAATAGCTTGTACATTATAAAAACAAGCATCAAATTTTTGTACTTCAGCTTTATAATCTCTTTGTACTTTAGGTGTTTGCTTAGCGGCCAGTGCTTCAAATTTGGTTATAATTTCGTTAAACTCAGTTTGCATCTGTTCAATGTGAGCAGTCATGGCCTGAAATATACATTTATCCTTACTATTACTAGAGTTTTATTCCACTCACTGACCACCTCATTGGCTCTGATAATTTTAGCCTTGAAAGCTTCACATTGAAAGGTGTAATCCTCGAAGATGCCCATATTTGATTTAACTTCCTCAGATTATTTAGATAAACTGACAAGCATACGCTAACATGTAGGCAATAATAAGAGAGGAACCTACGGCAGTTCTAATTTACCAACAACACTTAAACATCAAAGTAATTAATGGTCCACTAACCGTAAGTAGCTCCCAACACTTCAACAATGGAAGAGTGTAAGCTTGTAAGACTAAGTTCCCGCTACAAAGATGTTTCCCACACACATTTGCAATTACGAAATAAATAAATTTAATCAATGTACCATTCACACCTAAAATGCAGCTAGCGAAAACGAAACATCATTTCTAAACGAATACCTAGTGAATGGGCAAAGTTAATACACAATTAACATAAGATAAATTATCCTCAAGCAAAAATATGTTTAGCGAATCTAAACTAACGAAGTATCTAAGTAAAATAATGTTAATTACTATGTTCTTATAACATATTAGTAGATAGTAGCCAGCATTAATTGCATTCAAAACAAAAAGTGTAACCTTAAATTCAACAACAACCAGATGAGCTCACAGTGTTAAACAAAATTAAATTCTATTACTTTAAATTTTGAGAGCTGAAACCTTAAGTAAGCGAGGAACAAACTAAATAAATACTCAACTTCATGCGAGTGATGCTAGGATCTAGCCAACGCTAAACGACCTAGACACTTGAGAATTATGGATTCACACTAATCATTGGCCTATCTGAATTTACAATAAAAAAATAAAAATCTCATTAACGACTATTAACTAAACGAACAACATAATAATAATTATTATTATTATTAGCACCGCGTCTTACTACCCGTTCGGGTTATACGCAAACAACATAATTAACAGCCTAAAAAGAAAATTGAAACAATTCACCACTTTTATGCCACAATGACTACGATAACATACAGTGCAAATTTCTAATCACGTTACTAGACGTATTAATCTGGTAACGGCGGACTTAACTGGACTTTCAGAATCGTTACCGTGATTGCAACAATAATAAAACTTTGTGGACTGTATTATTTTATATTAACAAAGTGCGAACTAGCAAACAAAAGACCACGAAACACTGCAATAAAATATAATTATCTCGCCAACCATCTTACCTGTTGGTCTCTACTAAGCACAGTGCCTTTCACAGGCGTGGCAGTCTCAACCCTCCACAGTTGGCGGCCCACTCTTAGTTGTGGCGTTCAACACCAGGTGCACTCCTTCAGCCTGACACTTTTGGAGCATATGAACAGGTCGTCTACAACATCCTAGCCCCTTAAGTTAACGAAGCAATAGCAAGTTAACTTAACCAATCTCAGATTTCATTTCAAAAAGACTTATCTGTAAATATGCCTTCCTTATATCTGCTGTAGCACCTATTTGTCTCATTCGGAATCCAATTATAATTTATGGTATGTATTCTAGCATACGGATCCCATTTTATAAACAGTCATTCAACGAGGGACTTTGTGTTGTCTTTGATGATGCATCAAAAAGTGGTCTTATCCTCGTAGTGCTGTCTTCTTTTAAAACATGGTTGTGTGGAAGAGTGTGCGAGACAGCCCAGTTTGTGGAACTACTTCTATTATTCCTTCCTGTAGCCATTCATTGAACCCTTCCTGGTAGCCTTCATAACAACCATCATTCTTCAACTTTTTACAGGTGTAATCGAGTCTTTTCAACGCCAATTCGTAATTATCAGGTAAGGGTGGATTACCTTCCTTCCATTACTTGTGAACTTTGTATCTTTCATCTTCTTCAATAGATATGGTTTCTTGAAAATGTTGCAAAATAGCTTGGCACTTCTCTTCTTTGCTTTGCAGGATCCCTGATCACTGACGCCAATGAGATCCAAATCCCACAACTCTGATACTGTCGTATCCTTTACAAACATATACATTAAAGTAATGGCTGCATTGCTTAAATTCTGGCTCCCAGGAGCTTTACTCATTAGTGTCCAACCTAACCTATTTCTATAAGAACTAAACCACTTTCAGTTCTCTTACACTTCCCCATAAACAGTTTACTTGTCACGTCTGCTCCTATCAACACTTCAATTGGATCTGGTCTTACTTGTATGTCAGTCAGATTTATGCCAGAACTCTTGCAACCAAGGTCCATTTCCTGTGTGAGCTATACCACCACTCATAGTATCCTTGTCTAAAGCTTCTAAATTGCACAAATAATTTACACACAAATTTCCCAAGTAAATTCTAAAGGATTTGTGTAGGCAGGGTTTGGTATTATCACCTCCAAATAAAGAATGACTGACCAACTCCTCCTTTATAAGGGTATATCACATTTCAATAGCAGCATTCTTTAACACATACGGCCACTGTGAACCAGTATCAATAATAGCTCGGACCGGCTGCTCACCATCATTTCCTACTAACCTCACAACAAGAGTTCGAAGAAAAACATTCGGAGTACACGTTGTTCTAGCATGAAGAGTGTCAACAGAGTGTATCTTTTTCTTACCTGTTAACTTTGTATTTCCTCCACCTAGACTACAATTTTCTTTGTGCTCTCTGGGGTCAGTTTTGTGAGACGGTAACTATGGACACATAATAGCCAAATGTTTGTTCCTAACACAGTACCAGTGGCGCAGGAACTGGGGGGTACGGGGGTAACATCTACCCCCCCCCTAATATAATAAAACTTTTAGATAATGTAAAGGTCTTGTTGAATTAAGATACAAAGTTCCCACTAAGGTAACATAATAAAAATAAAATGTTCTTGGAGCACACAGTTTGAAAACTCTGTAAGTGATACCAGCTATATCAGCTACTGCAGAAAGAAGTTTTTCAGTGCTTGTACGAAAAAACAAAACTATATTCGCTCCACGATAAGGCAACTTAGACTAAATCACCTTTATCTGCTGAATGCATACCCCGAGGGGCTCAACAAACTTGAAAATTTTAAAATTAGTTATTGCTTTTATAGCTAGTAGCAAATATAGGGCAAAGGTGAATGGAAACCTATTTTAATTTTCAGTGTTTCATAATTTTTAATTAAACCACATCAGATATAATTTTTCTTAATTTGTTTTGTGTGTATTCATTATAATGTTTGGCATGACTAAAATAAATGAGAAAATGCACAATGGGACCGTTAAATACAGGTATCCCTCGCTATACGCGATATCACTTTACGCGTTTTCGCCATAATGTGGTTAATAAATAATACAAATAATGCATGGTCAGCATGCTTAGCAGTCACCCTGTGCGGTGATGGAGTGACCTTGTGCACGCACATTCCAGTGAGGACAATGATCTCTTCTGTACAGTTTGGTGTTAAGGGGGGGTGGTAATGACAACATTGGATATGCATGGGCAGAAGTTTAAACAGTCCTGTATGAAGGGAGTTTGGAAAAATATTTGGCCTGAAGTTTCGATTCTAATGATTTTGATCCTGAACACGAGCTTTCCAATTCAAGACATGACATTGTTGACATAGCACGATGTTGGATTTGAGGACGTAGACCAGGTAAATGTGGGTGAATTGCTCCAATCCCACTCAATGGAACTAGACATTGAAGATCTTCTAGAAATGGACAACGGCATAAAGGGTGAAGAAGAAGAGCCTTATGTTGTTGAGCTTATCAAACAATTTCAACAAAACAAATTGCTGAATTTTTTAAGCACATTGACAGTGCAATTAGAATCATTGAAGATTACCCTAACATGGGTAAGAGCGCCAAAGTTGCCAGAGAGATTGAGTTATTTGGCATGCTACAAAGCACTCTATAGAGAGAGGAAGAATGCTTCCCGTCAGATGAGTCTTGACCATTTCATCAAAAGAGTTGAAAATCTTCAGTCTAACGACCCAGGGCATTCACGACAGCAAGAGTCTTCAATAGAGCAGGAGCTTACCATCCCAGAGCAAGAGCTTACAGTCCAAGGGACTTCAAGGGAGCAAGAGCTTACCATCCCAGGGCCTTCAAGAGAGCAAGAGCCTACCGTCCCAGGGACTTCAAGAAAGCAAGTGCCTACCATCCCAAGCCTTCAAGAGAGTAAGAGCCTACCATCCCAGGGCCTTCAATAGACCAAGAGCCGTTAAGAGAGCAAGAGATAACCATTTAAGAGCCTTCGGGAGAGCAGGATCCTACTGTCCCAGGGCCTTCCAGAGACCAAGAGCCTACAGTCCAAGGGCTATCAAGAGAGCAAGAGAGTGATAATCCAGATTTCCCAGATCCAGTTAATTTATCATGCGAATTAAGATTAACAGTAAGTATACCTGTAGCGTTGTATTAATTAGATAAATTTATTAAAAATTGCATTTGTTTACCAATTTCAGGGGATTGAAGATTGACAAAAGGTGTAGGATACCTATAGTATTGTTCTAGTTAGATAAATTAATAAAAATTGCATTCATTTACAAGTTTTAGTTGTTTTGTTTTCGTTTGGAGTAATCCCTATCTCACCCATGTTGAAATCTATTCCCTTTATGCGTTTTCGTATTACGCAATTATTTATCAGAACCAATCACTCGTGTAGTGCGAGGGACAGCTGTATTACATTTCCCTGGTCTTTTTTTAATCTAAAAATGTTATCCTCTATAAAAGCATATGATTATTCCCCCCCC
>CABFWO010002045.1:82536-95899 GCA_902155825.1 Timema genevievae | reverse complement strand
TCAGTTATTTTCTTCTTCTTCTTTTGCATTATTTAATGACATTTCGTGAGCTTTAAAACATTCATGGCTTAAATGACTTCCATTACAAAATAAATAATTGTAAATTGCCTTACTGGTATATGTTCCTTTGCTGCGAATAAGCCAGCAGCAGTAGGAATTTCTTCTCCAGGTTTCTGGTACAAACTCATCTTTTCCTTGGGTGTCTTACTCTTAAGGGTGACCTGGTGGTCTAGGGGTAAGGTGTCAGACTTCTGTGCTGAGGGTCCGGGGTTCAATCCTCGGTCCCGGCACAGATTTATCTGAATGCCAAACCCTTCCTTCACCTCTGACAAGATGTGTATTAATCACAACTTGTGAATGTGAGGAATGCCAGGCCTCCACAGTGGTTCGGATTCCACGTTAAACTGTAGGTCCTCCATTTCATCTCACAATCACCCTACCATTACACATTAGCGTAAGTGCGTATAACCCGAACGGGTAGTAAGACGCGGTGCTAATAATAATAATCTTACTCTTAAGATTGAAACCAGCCATTGCCACTGAAATTCTTTATTCACCTTCTACCTCACTGCGGATAAACTTTATCAGCTCATTAAGACGGTCTTTCAATGACACCCCAGTCGCAGTATGTCGTTGCCAAACTTTAAATAATTACTCTAGAACATAAGACTCAACCAATGGATACAACATAGCTTCACACTTCTCTGTGGCTATACATAGACACTCCAACACTCTTAAGTGAGACTCTAGTTTGTCATACACAAAGGACAAAAAACATAAATATTCTGTTATTGTATTTAGTAGAACCAACGATAATAGTTCTTTGACATACACTTCTACCAACAGATCTTCCTTACCGAAACGTGTCTTTAAACTTTATATTTCTTTAGAGTAATTATCTGCTCTCAACGAGTTCCCTAACACGAGAATTAGCTACTGTTGCCTGTATTAAATACTGGAATTTATCTGCAGAATCAATTCTTCCATCCTTAGCAATTTTTTTAAATTTAGCCAAAACAACATTCAATCACGTATGTCCGCTCAAACTTTCTAAATTCAATTTGTGGAAGCTTGAATTTTCTAGTTTCTACTATATTATTTCCAAAGTGTACACAAGTATTATTTGCAATATTCAAGCCTTTGATTTTCCTTTCCACTGTAGCACTAACCTTAAAAAAGTTATTAGAATATTCCTCTGCTGATTTATTTTCGGCATCAAGTTCTTCTTCTGTTTGATCAGCATCTAACATACACTCAAATACCTGGCGATCCAGACCTTGGAGCTCTTCAAACTTGCCTTTCAAAGTTTGAAACTTTACTTCTCCTCCCAAAACAACACGAGGATTGGCGGAATTATTGCAATCTGGTTGCACAGCCGCGTGAGCTTTTTGTAACACTCCTCACTTCCCGATCTCTTTGCATAATTAATTAATGACCTAATTTAGAGAAATGTTACAAACATTTATTTATTTTAACCTCTAAATTTTTACCATTTTCTTTGAAACAATGCAACAAAGATAATGAATAAAAAGGGCGGAACACTACATGTCCTTTTCTGGAGTTTTCTAAAATTACCTACCCCTGAAAAATATAATTATTGGTCAACTGCAACAATCATAATACAAATTGTGCTGATAGTAATAATATGTTTGGTATATTAGTTGGGAATTTTTGCACTTGGCTGGCTGACTCAGGCATACAACACAAAGAAGCATGTGTCTGTTATGTACCTAATATTGATATTACCTCAATGTAACTATACAAAGAGTCCACTGCAAAAATGATGGATGTCAAAAATCCTTATTTAACAGGAAACAGTTTTTATAGTTGAAAACCTTTATACTGGATGACTATTTTTTTTAAAAAAAAAAGCATTTAATTTATCTATGCTTTCAAGACAGTAGAAAAAAACTTATCTAATTCAAAAAATAAAATACAGTTTTTATATATAAAAACACTTGCTAACCACACAATAAAAAGTGCAAAAATGCTGAATATATGAAAAAGTCCAAGAATAATGAATGTCCTGGGGTACAAATTTAGCACTTATAGAACCAAAGAACATTACATGTTACATGGAGTCACTAAGAATGTTATTATAGAAAAATTAATTAATCAAATTCACTCATCTCTTGTCACTGTGATTCTTTACTTTTCTTTTTGCTGTCCTCTCTGTGCAGAAGCATACTATAGAACTCCCTGGCCTCTTGCCCACATAATTGCATGAGATCTGTAACATGATGTTCAGAATCATAAAATTGTACTATATATCTTATAGTGAGCTATTCAACCATTTCTTTACTGCAACCTTCTTCTCTGCTTCGTACTTGTAACAGATAGCACAAGTATCACATCTTGGGTATCCAAAATTAATGTTAAACTGTGTATTAAAAATAGTTCTGTACTACTTATAGGACACTGTTGGTACGTTTTGTTCCTTGTACATCTCATACATTTTCTTCACATTTAATACAGCGGGAAGGTAGAGTTTATCACTTTTGCGCTTACAATAATGACCAGGCTTACCATTAAAAGAAGCTATGTGATTGGTTACACTTTTTTCAAGGTTAGGAGGCATTTTACAATGTGAGTGACTGCATTTCCACCGCTTATCTTTTGGTGCCAGTCCAATCTTCTTACACGATGTCTGTAATGTATGTACCCTTCTTGAAGTTATGACATGGATAGATATAAAAGCCTTCACACATACACTGAAATCTCACTCACAGAATTACAAACTCTCTTTGTAGGTGTAAACATTTTCATGAAATTTTGCATAGTTTTCTTCTTTCTTGGGCCTATGTTTTTAACTGCCTTTTAAATGACATTAAAACAAACACATATGAGTTTTGTTCATTATACAGGGTTCCTACAGTATTTGTAAAAAAATTCTCCCTGACTATTTTCCCAAGTTCCCTGACCAACTTCTCATAAAATTTCCACTATATTTATGGTACTATTCATGTGGAAATATTAATTTAATTACATTTATTTCGGCCTCCTCCTCCCCTACAGCCGAACTTGCCTCACCTCTCATGGAAGAATAAGAACGCAGACGTCTTGCCAATCAGTTCAGGGAAAATGATGTAAAAATAACAAAATATATCAAACACAATCAAAAAGGAAAGGTTGAAATCCATCTGAAATTTTTTTGCAGAAAGCTAGTAAATACTTCAGGAATGGATCACAGGCTGCTCTTTTCAGTATCCCTACAGGTTTTGTTTTAGGAAGCTTTTCTTCTTTGTGAAACTTAACAACATGGTCCCAAATTTGTAATGCCCTTTGAAAGCACGTTGCATTCTCTAACCACCACACACCACAGAACTTCAAAGTAAAAGTTGTACACCCTATCAACTGGGTAAACAATGCTTGACGAGCTGTAGAGTCCGTGAATAGGTAGTACGTGTGACAAAATAAGCAATTTATATCCCAAATGACAGACTCCACTCCTGTTCTCAAGGAACCATGAATACCATGAAGCTCACATGTCCCCAGATTTAGCAAACTACATATTTTATTGTCTGTGACAGATTTGATGTGATCCTGAAGAAGCGTTATAACTTTAGATTTAACATTTGGGCCATCCATTGACACTTGTATAAACTTAGAGACTGGAAGAGGAGAAATACCATCAGAGAAATGCTTAAGTAATTCTTAAGCGGTTCTTCTAAACACTGTCTATGCAACGACTGACAACTTTATGGTTTTCCTTGTCCCAGAATCTGAATAGAATGTCTATTTGCCCTCTTTGAATAACTTTATTCAATGCCTCATCAAAACAAATTACAAAGTTGTTACATGATTTTAGGCTGTCCAGTAAATTGTTATGAAAGAATGGAGCCAAGCCATGCACAATGAAATATGCAGCCTTGTCTCCACCAAGAGTAAAGGCACTGAAAATGGAACATTTGGGAAACATCAACTGAAAAACTATACTTAAATTATTGAACGAATTGAAATATATTTTATTGTCAGCAACTCGCAAAGCCCATATGACTTCCGCATTTGTTATATCATCTTTAATAACAAAAGTGTTAGGGTTTCTTCGAGGCACTACACTACTTTCACTTTTGGCAACACCTGCCTTCTGCGGCTTTATAATTTCTGATGAAACAGAAGTGTGACATGTATTGTCATTTCCCTGACTTTCCAGACCGTAGGAACCCTGTTATAGCTTGTCCTTTGATTGAATTTACATATTATACATTTTCTTTGTATATTATAAACATTTTTAAAACAATTAAGCTGCACACATTCACAGTCTGAGCCAGTCTCGTGACTATGTAGCCTTATATTTATCATAACTTCACTCATCCTCCATTTTTCTTCCTTTTCTTACGTGCAGCTGTTTTCATTTTACTTGATACGGGTTCGCTATCACTTTCTGGGTTCATGATTTTTGTATATACAGAACCAAACACAAAGGAAGCAATTAAACAAATACCACAACTATCTAAAACAAGCGACCGTACACTAGCTGCATCACTGGCAAACTGACGGAGCACAATCATATCTGTGTGGTGCAATAGTCAGTGGAGCCTTTTTATGACATCCATCATTCTTGCTATGTTTACCAATGACAGCCAGCATTCTTTCCCTGTATGGGATTTCTTCTTTCCTCTGTAACTCGTAAACCATAAACATTAATGCCATGGACTCTCATGGTATAATTCTACACAACTTGAAGTCTAAATTGCCAGCCTTAACTCATTTTCGCGAGAAAGTGACATCCATAGTTTTTGCAGTGGACTCTTCATACAATGACAGTATTGTGCACTGTGCGCTATGCACTATTTACCATCTAGAACAAACCTTATTGGTATACCAGCAGTATCAAACCTGGCTTCTCCACCCCACACAATAATAAAGCTTTTTGAAATGGGGAGTTGAAAATGCAAAGAACAAAAGTATACTAATATATTTTTAAAACAATATTTATATTTAGTTACACTTAACTTATCTTATGAATTAAAAGTATAATTTAGATAAAGTAGCAAGAAAGTCTGTGAGGTGTATCGTATAGCTTATTTATTGATAGATTCTCTCGAATTTAGTTGTATTAATGACTTAAAAACCTCACAGAATTTTCCTACTTTACAACACAAAAAATGGAGATATTTGGATTTAAATTTCAATTTAGTATAGTGTGCCCCTTCAATAAGGTACATTAACTTCTCACAAAACACGTGAGATATCCCATTCAAAAGCACAAAATCTGGTTCAAAGTATTAAAGATAAAATTTGCAATAGTTCTTTTGTGGGTAGTAGAAATGTGCTAAGATGTCATTTCTAGTAAGTCACATCTCTAGTTTCTGATCATATATTTAACATTATATATTTTTTAGCCAAATTGATAATTATTCTGGGTGTGGCCAGGTCAGTTTAGTAAAATACCACCATCAGCCTCTTTCCTTCCACCATTCTCCCTCTCATTTGCACAATTTTAAATCTATTTCTTTGTTTGGTCTCATTCTGACTTACTTCAACTCCTATTATCTTCTTTTCCATCCTCATTACATGCCCATACCATCTTAAGTCTTGCTTCCTCTACTATCTCATGTGCTCCAACATCCTCATTACATATCCATACCATCTGTCTTGCTTCCTCTACTAATTCATGTATTCCAACATCCTTATTACATTTCCATACCAACTCACACCTGCTTTCTCTATCTCATGTACTCCCTGTACCCCCACTCTTTCTCGAATAACTTCATTCCCAATCTTGTTCCTACCGGTGACAGCAAAATGCTCCTCACAAATTTCATTTCCATGGCCTCCTCTTTCCTAGTCTCTTACATTCAATGTCCATGTTTCTTCTGCATGTGTGACAACAGGTACAAAGTACGCCCTGTAGAACACTTCAAGGGCACTTTTCTTTTCCACTTATAGAACTCTGTTACCCTCTTCTTAATAGATCCTCTTTACTACCAACCTTCCAAGATATTTTAAATCCTGTACTTTTTCAATTTTACTCCATCCAACTTAAGTTTACTAAGCCTTATCTTCTGTCAAAATCACTTCACATTTTGCCTTTTTAAATTTCATTCCACATATTTCCTCCTTCATAAAACCAAGGGTAGAAATTAAAGATAAAGCACTATGGATGACAATGCACTCACCGCATTCTATAACAAGCAATGTTTGCTTGTCTTCCCACCTCTATCATCTCCTTTGACTTTATACAGATTATGGTTGCTCTAGCCATCTCCTCTTGCTCAATACAGGCCACGATTGCTCTATCCATCTCATTTAGATCTATACAGAACATGATTGCTCTAGCCATATCCTCACAGTGTACTTTGTACATATTATCTAGCCCAATGTAACAACCCCAGTATGCTGGCCAATAGCAAACCGACCAATAATTATACATGTACTGCAAAGAATGTCTTTTATTGATGTGTTACAGCACAGAAAAAAACAACACATTCAGCACAATGCAGTAAGAAAACAAAAAAACAAAACAATTAATCCATAATCTTGGGTTATCTGTTCTATGAATACCACTCACTACATTATATAATGTAAATCATACTTGTTTATAGAACATCAGTGATTGGAAACGGTAGTTTGTGAAATGGAAGAGTCGAGTCAACCAGTGCACATGAAAAGACAACATCTCAACAAGGTAAAATTGTAACTAGTACAAGAAATTGTAGACATGAAATACAGATTGAAGTTTTACAAACTACGACACACAGGTCTGACAATTACTTCCTCCTGCGACCAGCCCTGGAGCGTGTAGCTGTGTTGCTCCCCCTCGAAGCTCCACGTCCGCGGGCCGCTGCGGCTCTTTGTACCCTGCTTAGGGGTGCCCTCACCTTCTGTGCTTTCGTTATCCCCTTCCTGAGCGTCAGACTCTCCCTCGATGGAATCTATAAGATTTCCCACTTCTTTGTCCACCTCCTCCCAAGGGATCTCATCAACGTCCATCCCAGCTCCTGACTTTTTCTCCGGAGTCTTGTCAACCTTGCTGTCATTGTTCAAAGACTTGTCTGCGTCCCCCTCAAAGGGGTCGTACTTCTCGTTGGTGACAGACTCATCCTTGAGTACACCCTCCTTGGACTTATCTGAGGTCTTCTTCTCCACATCAGATGCCTTGTCCTTCTCTGTCGTCAAAGAAGTGTCCTCTTCCTCATCATTCTTGGCGGTGGTCACTCTGCGTCGCTTCCAGTTGCCTTCATCATCGACAGAGTTGTCGTCATTTGCCGGGCGCTTCTCCTTAACAAAGACATAGTTTTAATCTCTGATCCAATTAAACCCTTAAAATATATATACTTTACCATTTAAAGTGTTTCCTTCTGTTCAGTGACAGCAGTGTATGAAACTTATGAGTAGTGGTAGTCTAGTTACAAGCATCTTCATTTATTGTAATAAAGTGAATTATTGCCTAATTGATTGGAAATGTACAATATGACAGTGTACAAACACTGTATAGTCATGTCACGTACAAGTTTACACTTTTAAAATGCCCCACAGGGGAAGTGTGAAAAGTGTAAGAAGAAAAGTGTGTGTTTCCCTATCTTAATCTAACTATCCTTTCAAGTTCATTGGCTTTCATCACTATCACTTACTGTGCATTACTATAAAGTGTTTGTACACTGTCTTATTGTACATTTCATAATAAAGTGTTGTGCTCACAGTTCCGGCTGCCACCTCTTCCTCCTTCCTCTTAAGGGCCTCCCTGCGGTCCTTGGCCTCCAGAGCCCGAGCCTAACACAAATTTAAAGAGATGTCATTTAATATGAATTCTAAGTTTCTAGAAGATATCAAGACATCTTGCCCTCTTAACCATTTTAAACTTAGTATAATTACTACACAATAATTAGTACTTGTACACACCAAGTCTTGAAACTAAAACTATCATCCCAACAATTTAATTACTTTAAAATTGTAATGTGTCAACATTCATGTGTAATGTATATAAAGCACTCCTAATAGTTTGTGTGGATTAAGTTTGTAGTTTGTCTCAAATATTGGGGAAATGGTGAACCCAGGTCTCATATCTCTAAATATAATAGAGAGTAGAGATTAAGTAATATTAATCAATTACTCACCTGAGTTTTGAGGAGGGCAATAAAGTTGTTGTAGTGGCCCAAAGTGCGACAGTGAGTCAAGGCGTCTTCATCGTTCTGGAAGAACCGGTGGCACAGCCGGCACGCCACGCCATCCACTTTCTTCAACAGACTCTTGCCTGGAACAAATTTAACAATTATCGCCCTTGCCAACACTCAAATACCTTCAGCATAAATTTTTTTATATATTATTATTATTATTTAAGAGGATTCGTCACTCACCCACTGGGACATCTGTGTTGTACTTGGGGATACGATGTCTCAAGCTCTGCCCCGGACCGTGTCCTGGGGTGTCCCCTCCTGTCTCTGCTTCGCCCTCCTTGATGTCATCCTTAGATTTCTCTTCTTCTCCTTCCTTCCGCTTGTCCTTCTCTCCATCTTCCCCCTCACCAAGGTCCTTGGACTGTTTCTCCTGGATGTCGTCTTCTTCCTGCTCGCGCGTGCGCATCTTCATGTCCTTGTTCAACTCGTCCCCTACAACCAACAATCACACCTTGATGTCTTTGTTGAACTTGTCCCCTACATCCAACAATCACACCTTGATGTCCTTGTTCAACTCGTCTCCTACAATCAACAATAACACCTTGATGTCCTTGTTCAACTCGTCCCCTTCAACAATAACACCTTGATGTCCTTGTTCAACTCGTCTCCTACAATCAACAATAACACCTTGATGTCCTTGTTCAACTCGTCTCCTACAATCAACAATAACACCTTGATGTCCTTGTTCAACTCGTCTCCTACAATCAACAATAACACCTTGATGTCCTTGTTCAACTCGTCCCCTACAACCAACAATCACACAATGTCCTTGTTCAATTCGTCCCCTACAACCAACAATCACATCTTCATGCCCTTGTTCAAATTGTCCCCTACAACCAACAATCACACCATGTCCTTGTTCAACTGTCTCCTACAACAAACAATCACATCTTGATGTCCTTGTTCAACTTGTCCCCTACAACCAACAATCACACCATTTCCTTGTTCAATTTGTCCCCTACAACCAACAATCACATGTTCATGCCCTTGTTCAATTTGTCCCCTACAGCCAACAATCACACCATGTCCTTGTTCAACTCGTCCTCTACAACCAACAATCACCCCTTGATGTCCTTGTTTACCTTGTCAACTACAATCAACAATCACAATAATTAAAAGCTGATTAATTAATTAGTAGGGCTGGGCTGATGATGATTCTAAATCTGAACCGATGACACAAGGGGCTAAGCTGATGATGAACAGGATATGCTACACACAGTAGAAACTGGTGACAAGATTTATATTCGCACGATCAACTAGAAAACAGTGAACCATGAAGAGGAAGATTCAAGGGAAGCTACAACTGGGGATGGTTCAAGGGAAGCTACAACTGGGGAAGGTTCAAGGGAAGCTAAAACTTAAGAACTATTAGATGTTTCAAAACTCCATAATGAGTTCAGGGCTTCTCTTCATTTCATTACATGAATTTATCTATCAGTTGATACTTAAAATATTATTCTAAAATTAATTATTCTTATTTAAATGCCATTTAATTTAATGAAAGAATTTCTATTTTTGTTCTGTTTATATTTTAAAACCACAATATTTGCCATGATATTCTTTGCGTGAGATTGGAGAGAAGTAATGGAAAACCATACATTTATGAATTGTGTGGAATGGAGGAGGCTCACTAACAGTGTTCCCTGCACTACTGGAACAATTATATGATGATGATTAATTATGCTTCTATGTATGGATTTAAAAATAAACTTCCTATATAAAGCTATCACAAACTTAACTTTGCGAAAAGAGGAATCTATTTAACTAAAGCTAATTCTGTTCTAAATGTGGTAGAGTCAATGATTCTTAAATCTTTGTTTCTCAAGCTTTCATTTCTCTATTCTGATTCGTCAGCATTTACAATTCAATCCTTTCTTATGCATCTAACCTCACATTAACAATGTTATTTATTTATATAATGTATTGTAATGTAGGTTGAGAAGCAATTCAAGAGGAAATAGATAACAGCTGATTAAAATATATCTTATTTTCAATTGGCTAATGAATGATTTCAAAGTGTAATGCTGTACACTTTCCAGCTGTCTGCTGTCCCTAGAGCTACAGTGTATCAGCTCTGATTTGAGCAGAGCCGACCAAGCTGTAATTAGTTAAACAGCTTGTGCTGATGTCGTTGAAATCTTTTAGAGATCATCATACATGTACATGACTCTAACAATCTTGAACATGAATGAGGCTCTGCTAGTAATGCTAGTATTAACAAATTGACCAATACCATAACTGCCAGACTCAGCTGAGATGAAGTCGTCGAGGGTGAACTCATCTTCATCATCTCCACCGGCTGCCGCCTTCTGCTTCTTTCGAGCTTCCGCAGTTTTCTGAACAACCACAAACAATCCTTACAATAATCAATGGGTCGGGAAAAGTGCATGGAACTAGTTGTATAAATAGTCCTAGCCTGAAAGTGGGCCGACTTTTTTCTCGCCAAAAGCTTGCTTTTATAAACTAGAGACCAACCCATGGTCGAATATCTCTTATGGAAACCCTTTCAACGATCACTTTAGTACTGTAACCAGACAGTGCTAGCGCTGCTGTAAGTATATCGATATATTTAATCAACTAATTGTAGAATATCGACTATCAACCCTATCGAGTATCGACTAGTTTTTGTTTTCGAATTATGATGATCAGTGGTCAGTGAATGGCGTTCTAACTTTAAGTTTTATTTTCATAAATTTGGATAATTGTCTTGATGGTGAACTATCAAGGTAGTTGTGTGCCAGGACGCATGAATCGAACATATATTAGACATCGGCTACCTACAAAAGATTTAAACCAATTTATCACATAAAAAAAAATTTCATTTGCAATCACAAAGTTGAGCAATGAGATTATTTATTCTAAATTTAGAATTTGTAATGAACATTTTAAACCAGACTGTTTTAGCCCTAGTACCAAACGATTGCATCCCTCTGCAATTGCCAGGTACGTATGTGTAATGGATTTATTTTGTAAGTTCTATTTAGTATTTAAGGTTATGGGGAGGTATAGGCTGAGGGTAGCCTAGTCAAGAGTTGGCCAGGGAGGTGGTTTACAAAACCTATTGGGATCTAGGGGCCTAATTGACAATTAATAACTATGGGAGTCAATATAAATTATAGGCCTACCTTTTTTTTTTGTTCAGCACACTGGCTATTAATAGCTTTAACTATTTGGGTAGAGATGAGGAATTGTAGTTAAGAGGAAGTGAACCCGCATTTAAGTGGAGTGAAGATGGGAAAACCACAGGGAAGTAATTATTTTGTTTATAAAAAATTATGTTGGGATAGTTACCTAATATTTAGATGATCCACAAAAGTGCATTTTAGAGATGGGTCGAATCCACTATTTCTCGAATCTGAATCTACATTTTATTTTTGAATCTCGAATCTGAATCCTAGCAAATTGTTAGAAATTTTAATTATTTACAAATAGACCTACATTAAACAATATAGGCCTAAACTGTAAATTAAGATTTATTTCAATCATGCTTTCAATTTTAATCAACCCCAACCACCCCTCGCAAAATACAGGTTAAAATCCAGCCAAATTAAACAATCTAGACTCTCATTATTGTTTGAAAATTAAATCAATCAAAATTTGAGTGTCTTTTAGTTATTTTTAAAAGAAAATCAAATCAAGGATTCTTGCCTTGTATAAGGTTCACTCTATATTTGAATTTGAATAGCCCGCCGATTTGATGCTTAGTTCTGCAACCAGACACCACTAGCGCTGGCGCAAATGTCAATCCTCGATACAGAGATATCTTTATCTATGGACCAACCTATAATCTCACCAATACTCTAATATTAGTTTATCTCTTTAATGAAAACTATTTTCACTTTTAAGAGGTACTTTTTGATCTATAGGGACCCTCTTTTCTCCCTTTTGAGACAACTACTGGCAATGGAAAGAGGATAACACTTTACACTGCTGCCACTGGACAGAGGTAATGGCTACCTTGAAGAAAATCAGTACTTATGTTCTTCCAAGAGAGAGAATTAGTTGTTACAAATAAAACCATGATTTAGGGAGGAAAATACAATAAACAATGGAGACATTTATCTAAATATTTAAATGCCGAGATGAAACAAATATTCTGAAATGAAATAACAAATCAGCCCAGGATTTAATTAAGCTACGTTTTTATTTCTTGTATCTGTATTGTGAACCAACCTTTAGATGCAAGGGAGTGAGTCTGTGGTGGTCCCACTCTATTCTCGTGGGGAACTCCTTCCCACACGGGAGACAGCGTGGGTGCAGGAACGCCTTCAGTTGCTGCCAACATAGCAATTTACATTACTTCAATCTTCATTAATAGCTCAGATGCAAGATTAATGTGTGTAGATGAACTGAACTGTATGTAAATCTCAAGAGCACACGACCTACCTCAATACAATCAGTCAGATAATAGGTTTGAAAAATAGACATGTCACAATTTCAATCCCTTATTATTAATGGTGAGCGAAATACACTTTTTCAATTCAAAACCACGCCAAATAAAATAATTTGAAATATTCCTGAAGTTGAATCAAAGTTTGAATATCTAATTTTTTTTTATGTTTGAAAATAATATTATAATGTTGTTGTATGGGGCTTGTTTATTGTTTTTATTTTGTTTCATTTACAGTGTGTACTGTTTTGAGTGTTGGCCCCAAAAACTTTGTGTTTGACTTATAGATGTAAGACGGAAAATTTTCTGTTTTGGAAAATTTTCCCTATATTTTTTCCTGTTGATTAATTTCAAATGATTAGATGAATAATAATAACAATAATAATAATTAGTGGTAGTGATAATAGTATTAGTAGTAGTTATAGTAGTTGTAAGAAACCCCTGCTTCAGTGGCCGCAAGGTCCAATGCACTACTCTCGCAATAGACTAGATTGCCGATGACAGTTGACAGGGAGAGCGGGGTTCGATTCGGGTGCACTAAGGGAGGTTTTTTTCTAAATGGTTTTCCACTCATTCACTCTCCACACAAATGTGGGTGCAATTCCTGTAAATTCAACCTTCCTTATCCCTAATACATTAGTGTAATTAGTACATAGGTGTATAACCCGAAGTGGTAGTAAGATGCGGTGTTAAAAAAACTAGTAAAGAAACAAATGAAAGTGAGCCTTTGTAGACCCATTATGTTCATAAATCATACTTCAATTTCTTATCATCAATAAGTTAACTAAAATTATTTTAAGGTTGACCCAATATTTGTCTCCCCCCCTGCCCCATCCTTCGTGCTTCCTAACTA
>CABFWO010002045.1:59563-76654 GCA_902155825.1 Timema genevievae | reverse complement strand
TGGGTGGTGTGATATAGTCAAGGACATGACACTGGGTGGTGTGATATAGTCAAGGACATGACACTGGGTGGTGTGATATAGTCAAGGACATGACACTGTGTGGTGTGATATAGTCAAGGGCACGACACTGGGTGGTGTGATATAGTCAAGGGCACGACACTGGGTGGTGTGATATAGTCAAGGGCACGACACTGGGTGGTGTAATATATTCAAGGACACGACACTGGGTGGTGTGATATAGTCAAGGGTCCACTTAACACTAATCTGCGGTAGTTTGGTCACTGTCCCACAAATTTGGGCCCTGTGTTTATATCAGGACTGGGGCTTCCAAATCATCAACTCCTTAAATATATTCACGATTCAAGAATCAAATTGGAATTTGTTTCAGAGCTCAAACCTCTTATTGGTGATTTATCAGACATAAATATAGACCAAAATAAACCAGACCCCAGAACAATAATTATTTAACACTTAAATGAATGTATGAATGTCATAATGAATAGTTATTATTGGTATTTTCACCAGTAACTTGAGATATAATATCATAAACTAAACAGCCTAAGTACACCATGTTTTTTGAGAGTCTGATTACTCTCTTCTCTAGTTTTAAACCAAATAATTAATCTAAGTACACTTTCATTGTGATGGCAAGTCAAGTAGAGCCGAGAGTTATAAATATATACCTTGCCCTTGGATTTGTCACCCTCATCCTCAGATTTCTTCTCCTCCTTCCAATCACGTTTCTTATCCTCATCATCGCCCTCCTCCCTATGGAAACATAGGACAAGTGTTACTGACAAAACCAGCGGGATGTGAGGATCATTGGTTACAAACATGCCTGTAAACATTGCCAAGGACTCCCCGATTGTAGTGGACTACGAACCACTCACATCCTTCTAGATAGCGTCCACTCCCCGTCTTGTGTTGAGCTTTGCGCCCACAAGTGATACCCTCTTTAACTACATTTATCAGTAAACTTTGTGACATTTGGTTGTATGAGTGCTGCTGCAACTAGGTGGTAGATATTATAAACATGTTTACTACCTTAAGCGGCCGATTTGACAGACATAGACATGACAAATATTTATGTTGTGTGTTCAAGAAAGGGAATAGGTAATTTAATTATTTATAACACATTTTCATTGTGATGAACCTAAATATAATGCTTGAATAAGTCTATCAAATTTTATTAGGTCTATGTTTTCATATCTGTCGATAAAAAATTAACTGTTATTAATATTTATTAAATGAATTACTTACCAATGAAAAAATATTTTATGACATAATTAACATCCATGTTTTGTGACTATGCAGACTTAAGTTATCTTATTATGAACACAAATTTGCTGTCTGAACCTGATTCTTTGTTTTTCTATTATTTGCCACTAATGGTCGTTATCAAATAATGAGACCGTACTTACAGGTAATCTTTCATACATTTGACATGAATCGGTAATACCAAGGTCAAAATTGGTGTCTTCCTTGGTCAGGGCGTATGGTTTATTGGTGGAAACCTAAGAACTCTTGAGGTAATTCTCTGATAAATTAAATATACTTAATATCAGCCCAGATGATGAGGATGATAGAAATCTCATGATGAATACCTCATAGTTTTGGTCAAGAGTGAAATAATAAAAATGTGAAGCTTGTTTTGAAATGTTGACATCTCATTCTAGCGATGACAGGAAAAAAAACTGCAACATTTTGGCTTGATATAAATAATAAAATGTGTTCAATACCTTGACATCAGCCGTCAATGTGCGAGCGAGATGGAGTGGATGGACTATAGCAAAGTACAATGTTAAGAGAAGAGATTTAAAGACCCATTTTTACACAAATGGCCAGTTAGGGATTATAATTCTAGTATGCAGGCTATCAAATATTACAACTTACACAACACAAATATGCTATCTCTTGCAGTTAAAAGAGATAAAAAAAGTGATCATTAACTCCAGCCTTGAAACATGCAAGTTCAACAGTAACAAGAATAAAAAAAGAGCTCCAAAGACTAGGGATTTTGGAACTCAATCTTAGTCTCGATTCTCCTGCCCACCTCCAAGACCGTGGAAATAACAAAAACATTTTGAAATTTAGAGAAACATCATTAATTTGGATGCAATTTTAAAATAAGGAAAGAATATTATTACTAAAAAGAAATAATTGTGTGAAACAAATATATTTTATTCAGCAGTGGAGCCAGATTTATGTTAAATTTTGTAATATAATATGGTTTTTAAGAGCTTGCAGTTAAAGTAATGATTCAAACAAAATATTCCCATAGTAGAACTACAGTTAACTACCGAGAGATGTACAAATGTACTTGAACTCTTTCTGCCAGGTGTTTTAATACACTGCAGGTGTGCGCCGAGATAAGAGACATGAGGTTTTCTGTATCTTCATAAGATGACAAAATAGTGAGAGGGATAAGATAAGTGATGAAGAAAATCCTCCTTACCTTTTACCATCTTCTTCGTTCTTGCCGTCCTTGTCTTGATCAGAATCTGTCTTAGCTTTGTCATCATCCTTTTTGGAGAGTTTACCGTCTTTGGAGATTCACCTCCAAGACCGTGGAAATAACAAAAACATTTTGAAATTTAGAGAAACATCATTAATTTGGATGCAATTTTAAAATAAGGAAAGAATATTATTACTAAAAAGAAATAATTGTGTGAAACAAATATATTTTATTCAGCAGTGGAGCCAGATTTATGTTAAATTTTGTAATATAATATGGTTTTTAAGAGCTTGCAGTTAAAGTAATGATTCAAACAAAATATTCCCATAGTAGAACTACAGTTAACTACCGAGAGATGTACAAATGTACTTGAACTCTTTCTGCCAGGTGTTTTAATACACTGCAGGTGTGCGCCGAGATAAGAGACATGAGGTTTTCTGTATCTTCATAAGATGACAAAATAGTGAGAGGGATAAGATAAGTGATGAAGAAAATCCTCCTTACCTTTTACCATCTTCTTCGTTCTTGCCGTCCTTGTCTTGATCAGAATCTGTCTTAGCTTTGTCATCATCCTTTTTGGAGAGTTTACCGTCTTTGGAGATTCGACCACCACCTTTCCCTAAGCTAGTAGTGCGCCCCTGGGGCCTCCGGTCGGAGCCTGGGCGGATGGGACCGCCGCGACGGTTTTGGCCGGGCTGTCAACGTCACCAATTAGGGCAAGGTTCATGGGAATGAAAATCATGACAGAGATGTCAATCCATGAAATGGCCTTCCGCGCCAAGAGGGTTGGACATAAATAAAACACTGGAGAACACCGAAGTTAGCCCTGATCAAGAGCAAGGCGCACTAGGACGAATGTACCCCGGAGAGAAGGTAAATATCCAGGTCATTCGGGGATGATTTTCATTTGAAATGTGGAGGATGTGTAAGATGAATAAATAGGAAACCATTATTTAAGGACCCTTTAGTTTTTAAACATTTAAGATATTGTCAGTTTGATATAAATAAAAACTGAAGAGTTTTTAAAACAATAAATCCATATCAATTGGTTTGTATTAAAAGTATGAAAAAGATCCTGGATAAAGAGAGTTGGAAGTAATTAAATATTTTACATTAATAAGCTCTTGTTTGTGCCAACTCTGGTTCCAAACGGATACAGGATGGATCGTGAGGTAAGAAAAAGGTATATAGGAAATGTAATTTCTTAATAAAACGTGTAGAAATAAAGTACATATTCTAGAAGAGCTCTGTCAATGTTCACTTTTATTGACTGCATCTATGTTCAGTCACAGGTTGCCAAGAAATATCAACTAAAACAATACCAAATGTCTTATAAAAGAAGACAAAGTGGCAGTGAAAATAACTGAAGAATCAAAATATTTTAATTGGCATTTTAATCAAGGGTGCAAAAGTTTGCTAAGAACAAATTAATAAGTGAATCTGATAATGTTTAACCAGTTGAAAATAAACATATTGAGGCATATGGATGATGTCTTCGGATGTAACGTCTATGTGTAAACTATATTTTAGCAATAAACATAAGGCGACCAGACAAGAAACTTAGAGGAAGTCGACGGAACATATTTAATTGATAATGTTGGTGTGAGTGAGCGAATTTAATATATTTCAAGCCCATTGAAGAAATGGTATATGAAAGTTAAGTTGGCTTCACTGCGCTCACACTTGGAGCTCATAAGGGGAAAAAGATGAGCCAATGGGGTGTCGCTGTTAAGTTCGAACTTCGAAGTGAAACTTAACCGAGCAGTCAAAATGGTAGCTTTCCAATTAATTTGAAAGGTAAATAATTATTTTTAAAATATAAACTTAGGTGAGAATCATCAATTAAAAAACTTTCCTTTAAGATTAAAATTTAATATATGTGGTAGTTGGTAAGAACTGAGTCGTCACAGTTGACTTAAGTGGTCAAAAGGAAATTATAGTGAATAAGATGTATAATGTATTTATTTTATTTTTCAACGGAACTGTTTTTTTCAGTAAAATTGTTGGTCACCTTACATTCTAAACCATCTGAAGAGGAATAGTGGTTTATTCTTAAGAGAGTGTCGTTTTCCAACAGCCCCTAACTGTTAAAGTTATAAAAATCCTATGACAACGTAGCAAATATCTGCTCCTAAAAGTTGATAGAGTGAAAACAATTAAAAAGGAATGCATGAACATCGATGATGTAAAATGAAGAATTACCCAACTTGAAGATACCTTGGTATAAGGTTCAATGCGTCTTCCATCTCTCATGGGTTTACGCCGATCCTGGTACCGGTTCTCACCATACTGGTTCTGATGGCGGTACCCACCTGGGCCCCCGTTGTTCGATTGAGTCATGTCGCTCAAGCTCAACAAAGATGGCACCTGGAACCCAACATTACCAATAAATCATTTATTTGATAACTTTGATAACTGATCAAATATATTTGTGAAGAGTTTGTTTTCCCTTCTAATCACAACCAAATTTCAAGCTTGCATTAAATTTCCTGTCCCCCACAAGTCCAATCCTTTGTCCTAGTTGGGGGACAGTGGCAATGGCATAAAGTAGGGGATTGCCTGCAGGGACTAAGTGAGCCCTGTGACTGCTGCATTAACTCTGAAGGCTCTGCAGGAACCCTGCAAAGTGATGGCTTACAAGGCTCTGATGAAGTTAAGATAGGCCTAGCAAGCCAGTAGTGGTTATACAATATGCTTGCAAAAATGGAACAAAAAGGCTTGGAAAGTATGGATTTAAATGTCACAAACCTGGCAAAGAAGATGGATGAGCAGAGGGAAATGATGGGAACGAGGAAACTTTACCTTCTGAGACTGTCTGAAACAAAGTGGAAAGGGGAATGAAAGAAGAAATGGAGTGGGAGTAGTAATTAGGGAAGGACTAAGGGTGGAAGTGAAGGGAATAAATGAGAGACTTATGAAGGTGAAAATAGGACTGAAGGATAAGACCGTTGGAGTGGTGCAATGGTGGGCTGTTCAGTGAAGGAGGAGCTCACAGAAGTAACTGGGGGCAAAGTCTAATAATCATGGGAGACTTCAATAGCCATATTGGGACGGAAAGGATATGAGGAAGTGCTAGGTGCAGATGGATATGGAAGCTGAGAAGTTGCTAAAACTGTGTCAGAGGAATGGATTGACAATTGGAAATATGTGGCTTAAGAAGAAAGAAAGTCCTAAGGTAATATGGTACAGCGCCGAATGATCAAGATAGTCAGTAGTCATAACTCAGTAGTAGACTATATGCTCATTGAAGGATATAACAGATGTGAAGGTAATTCCATGCGAGTTCCTGGACAGCTGATGGCAACTCCAACAGGACGGAAAGAGAAGATGACAGCAGACTATCAGGAAAGGAAGTTAAAGGTATGGAAGTTGAAAGATGAAAAACATATGACAGTTCCATAGAATAATAAGAGCTCAGATATCAAAGGACCAACTCAGTACAGGGGAGAAAGAATGGGGAAGATTCCAAGCAACATTGGTGAAAAGGTGTGTGGAAGAATCAGCTGAAAGAGACGGTGGAAGGAAACACAATGGTTAAACTCTAAAACAAAAGAAGTGGTAACCGAGAACAGGGCCTTTAGGTAGTGGTTCCAAAAGAGGACAGGAGGCCCAGGAGGAATATAAGGCCAAAAAGAAGTACGCAAAGAGGGTAAGGGCGGAGGGGAAGAGAAGTTGGATGTAGAAGTGGATGAAAATGATGGAAAAATTGGACTGAAATGACGGAGGACAGTGTGGGTAGTAATAATTTATTGTATGGATTGGTAAGGAGTAAAAGAAGAAGTAGGGTGGAGCAGGTTGGAATGGTAGACAAAAATGGGAATGTTGTGGTATGAAAAGAGGAACTCAGGGAAATGTGGGGAGAGTATTCTCAAGACCCGCTGAATGCTAACACAAACAAAGAGGATGAAGAAGATGAAACGGACTAGCCAAGAAAATGTGAGGGATCTAACATGGAGGGGATGAAGTGAGTGTGGAGATGGTGAGAACAGCAGGAGAGAAGGGACTGCAGTGGCTGTGTCGTGTGATTAGAGTGATATGGGAGGAGAAGAGGATCCCAGAGGACTGAAGGAAGGGTGTGATAGTACCTATCTTCAAGAAAGGAGACAGGAAGAAGTGTGAAAACTACAAGGGAGTCACCCTGATGAGCCATTGCGTGAAGTTGTATGAAAAGATACTGGAGAAAAGAATCAAGAGGTACAGTGGAAGGAGGATTGAGGGAGGAACAGTCTGGCTTCAGACCAGGAAGTTCCACAGTAGATCTCATATTTGCAGTAAGAGAGCTGCAAGAGAGACACTATGAGTAAGAGAAGGAGCTGTTGAGGGCCTTCCTGGATGTTGAAAAAGCCAATGACAGTGAGTGCTGATGTAGAATATGGGAAGCACTGAAGAAGGAGCAAGGGATACGATGTTAAGGAGACCGAGAAATATTTACAAAGAGTGTTAAAGTGGTGGAGGAGGGGGCAGAGGACAGAGTGGTTTGAGTTGAGAAATGGCCTAAAGCAAGGAAGTGCACTCTCAACACTACCGTTCATTGTAGTGATGGATGAAATAATGAAGGATTGGGGGTGGGAAGTATCAAGTATAAAAGCAATGGTGTTTGCAGATAGCCTGATGATATGGTACGGTGAGGGGAAGAAAGTTAATGAGCAGTTTGATGTATGAGATTAAGTGGCGAAGAGGTATAGAATGAGATGGTGATTACAAGAAAGAGAGACAGGTGCACGACTGATGTGATGGTAGGAGGGGAGCAGTTGAAGATGGTAGAAAACGTTAAATAGCTGGGGAGTGTGATAGAGGAAAAGGGAACAAACAGAAGAGAAATTAGTGAAAGAGGGAGGCAAGCAGAATTTTTTTAAACACAGCGGAGAGGTCTAACTCAGAGCTGGGATGTGCCAAGGAACTGTAAAGGAGTAATCTACAAGACTTACTATGTACCTACTAATATTGACACACACGGCAGAAACATGGATAATGAAGGAGCAGGATGAAAGCAGAAGTAAAGCTTGTGAAATGAAAGTTCTGAGAAGTAATATAGGAGTGACAAGAATGGATAAGATGAGAAATGAAAGGGTGAGAGTAGTAGTTGAGGAGGAGCCAAGACAGGATAGAGAAGTCATGACTGCGAGGAGAATGGTGGAGAAGATACCAAAGAAGATGTTGTATATTGAAGTTGGGGGCAGGACGCCAAGAGGAAGACCAAGAGACAGGTCGTTGAAGGGAGTGTGGAGGAATGTAGAGGAGAGAGGAGAGGACTGGGTCATGGCGAAGGAAGAATAGGTTGGTGAGGCTTATGTTCCAAACAGTGGCTGAAAACTGTTCATGATTGATGATTGTGGTGATGATGATTAAATTCCCAATTGAAAAAACACTTTAACATGTGGCTAAAGATAACTCAATTTCCATATAGCTGAGCTCTAGTGATGTTTTACATAATGCTGGATGATAACCAAATGTGTATGTTTGAATGATCAATATATTCAAAATATTTGCTAAAATAATTGATCTAAAAAGACTTCTCTCACATGGTCAAAATAAGTGAGTTTGTTCAAGAATGGGCCCTTCAAACAAAGTGTCGACTCAACTTGACCAATGAAATTCCTGACTTTTTCCCTGATTTCCCCTGATCCTTTCCTAAAATTCCTGACTCAAAAGTATGTAGTACCCTTATCCCCACCCCCATTTTTTTACTAATATTTTTTATAAATAATAATAAGTTTTAAAATTGAAATAAAAATGTAGTTTTATTTGTATTAACATAGTCTACTAGGAATTATAAAATATATTACAAAGCTGGCTACTGTAAAGTGGTCAGGGTTTTAGGCCCTTAGCTCTCAACCGTTTCATTGCTATTTTTTATTCTGTTAATATAATACCATTCTTACAACACCTAAATTCACTATTGATGTAAGAGGCTTGCAAGTGCCCAGTATTTATAATATTCAAAGCCATTTATTAACTTTATATATCATTTTACCAAATCCCCCCCTTAAGTTTATTAGAAATTATGTTAACATTATCAAGATACTGAGCACACCACACTTATAGTACATTATTGTTTTCCATTCAGTTAGGCCTGTTGTAATATTAATAGCCTTCAGCATCTTAAATGTATTATTCTTTTCTAGGCCTAGTTTAGTCTGTATATTACAAAATTAGTCAGTTCAAATGTTTAAGTATAAGAAAGTGTTTCATGTTAATAATAAGTAGCCCAAATCATAATCAAAGTTGTAAGCAATATGTTTTAAATTTCAATTCATTAACTTCATTTTTAGGCCTTTAACTTTTAAATCTAGAAGTTTTTCATTATTGGAACGTCTTTGTTGAAATTATAGCATCAGGGTCATTCCACCTCAATTCAACCAAAAAAAAAAAAAAGTTTTGACACCCATGGTCTCAGATTTTGATGAAACTTGGTATGCTCAATCCCTTCATGGTGGTAAGTAACCACCATTTTTTTTCCTCCTCTATTTCATCTGGTTTTCATTTTACAGACCTCTAAACTTTCACCGAGTTCTCGATTTTAAACATTTTCGAGGCCTTCTACGCAAGATACACTTCATTACCAAAAAATTTCCATCTCACTCCCAAATCAAACTATCTCTTTGAAATTTTCCAGCCTTATCAATGAAAGCATGAGGATTTCAGAAAAAAATATGTTAAGACTCTAAATGCCTGTTTTAGACCATTAAAAAATTAATAAAATAATTTTGAACTAGTTTTTTTTACTGAAAACATGGTTTACTAAAAACTCAATTATCAAAGTGAGGGAAAGGTATAACCTGTACATATGTTTTTTTTAAATGAACCTAGAACTATGTTCTATCATACTCAGGAATATAATTGATGGCTTTTTTATTCCTTCTGCCAAATATAAGCTTATGTACCTTTTTTTTCTACTATTTTGAGAAAATGGTTGACGATGACTATTTTTCAACTTTACCCAAAATCTAAGACTCCTATCATAAAATAGTACTGGAACAAACTTGTAGAGCTTAAAATTTTATATTATTTTGGTTCTTAGTGATTTTTTGTAGGGAGCACCAATTTTTTATAACTTGGGAATTTAAAAGACGGAAAACACAGGCTCTTAAAATAATTATATTTAATGATGTGTACATGTAAACAAGTAGTGAGTACTGGTACCATATTATAATATTAAATACACAAGTTAGGTACAATTTTTGACCTACCAGTCCATTTTATGTGTGTGTGAATGAATAATCACTGTTGACTCATGCATGAATCATCACTGTTGACTCATGCACGAGTCACCACCAGTCCACAGGTCACAATCATGCAATGGCTTGGCAGCCTCTCAGTTTGCTTCAGCTCTTCCTAGGGTGACCACTGTGTTGTGCTGCCTAAACTCAAATCTTTATTCATTATATTATAATCTAGTGATTTACAGTGATGATTTAAGTGTATGTAATTGTTTTAGGGAAAATGGAAGATATTAAGTGTAGTGTTGGGGAATTAACATCGACAGTGTGTCATAAATGTAGCTATGTATCAAAGAAAGGTATTGAACATGTAGCAGATCTAACTGAAGATAACAGAATTCTTTTGAAGTTTAGAACAGAAGCTACTGAAGACTTGGAGACTATTTGTCTGCACCATAAAAGTGTATTTTTGAGAAAGTTTGAATATCTTCAAAAAGTATGTTGTGATCCCCTCCGAAAGCACAAGAGACCTGTGAAAAAGTCACTTCGTTTGGTGACTGTACAGCAATATAAAAACTCATTAATGAAGGGATTCAAAGTAAAACCAGGGCAAAAGCTGTGTTCACAATGTAGAGCTATATTATTTAAAACTAAAAGTGAAGAAGAGAGTGCTGATGAAAGTGCAGATAACCCCACTGAACCAGAGGATATTTTTTTACCTCTTGAAGAAGTGTCTGGTCTTGAGAAGAAAGAAACAAAAGAAAGGCTCAATTCATCTTTGACTGAGGTAGGTTGTTCTCCTTTAAAATTGCATTCCCTTGGTGAACATAGCAAGGCAGCTTATGGGAGGGAAAAGTTAGAAAAATTTCAGGCACATGTACGAGGCAAAATTGAAAAAGTTCTAGAGGTTGAGATTCCAACAAAAGAAACCAAAACAGAGAAGCTTGTGGAAGAGAAAGCAGCAGATATGGACAAGCTTGTCGAGATCATGAAAGATCAATTGAAATTCATTTCAAGGAAAAAGCAAATTCAACTACTAACCATTCCTGCTTCACTGACATGGACACGGAAAAAAATACAAGAAACATTTGGTGTGTCTGACTATGCTGTTCGTCAAGCTCAGAGACTTGTTAAGGAAAAGGGATTTTTAGCTGAACCATATCCTAGATGTGGGAAAAAACTTAAGCCTGAAACTGTCGATTTAGTGAGAAACTTTTATGAGAGTGATGAGCAGTCTAGGGTTATGCCTGGAATGAAAGATGTAGTGAGCATAGGAAATAAACAATACAAGAGAAAGCGATTGGTTTTGGGTAACCTTCATGAATTATATTTGAGTTTTAAGTCAGAGTTTCCTGATGTTAAGGTGGGGTTCTCCAAATTTTGCACTTTGCGACCAAAGTGGTGTGTTTTAGCCGGTGCCAGTGGCACCCATTCAGTATGTGTATGCACAATCCATCAAAATGTTATACTGCTCCTTCATGCTGCACAAATTGACAGCTATAAGGAGGTTATGAAGTTGTTAGTGTGTTGGGAAGCAAAGAGGGAATGCATGCTCAGGCACTGCAGTGAATGCCCCCCCAAAACAAATCTAGTGAGCTACTTACTGTCCAGATTTGAAGATTACGAGGAAAATGATACCATTGAATTCTCTCAATGGGTGTCGACTGACAGGACACAGATGATAAAAAGTTCATCAACACTTGATGATTTTATTGATGATTTAGCCAACAAGATTGAAAAACTGATTCCACACTCTTTCATAGCCAAGTCACAGTCTTCATTCTTAAAGAATTTAAAAGAAAATGCACCATCAGAAATAGCAATAATTTTGATGGACTTCAGTGAGAACTACTCTTTTACAATCCAGGATGAGGCCCAAGGGTATCATTGGACTTCTGATTCATGTACTATTCATCCTGTTGTAGTACATTGTAGGAACTCTGAAGGAGAAAAGATTGTTTCATCACACTGTGTCATATCAGATGACCTCAAGCATGACGTGAACATGGTTTATAAAACACAAGAAATAGTTGTGAATTTTCTGAAAGAAAACTTTCCACACATCAGAGAAATACATTATTTTAGTGATGGGTGTGCTGCACAGTACAAAAATAAGTACAACTTTCTCAACCTGTGTCTGCATGAGGAAGACTTCCAGCTGAAGGCACAATGGTCATTTTTTGCAACAAGCCACGGTAAATCAGAATGTGATGGGATTGGTGGGACAGCTAAACGTTTAGCTCGAAAGGAGAGTCTCCAGAGACCCCTCGAGAAGCAGATCACAACAACAGAAGCATTTTTCAATTTTTGTAAAACAAACATCACCAAAATCAGTTTCCACTTTATTGACAAAGACACAGTAGATTCAACCCGTTCTACTCTTGAAAACCGTTTCAAAGACTTACAGACACTTCCTGGTACTAGAAGTTTCCACAGCTTCAAGCCTCTAGATTCTGCAGGCACTATTATGGCTAAAAGGATCAGCGCCGATAAGGAACCCTCTCTCACATTCAACATGAAAAGCTCTCACCCATCATTTGTAGCAGCAGATGATTTGTACTCCGGGTGTTACATTGCATGTAAATACGACCACTTCTGGTATTTTGGAATGGTGTCTACGGTGAATAAAGAGGAAGGAGATATTGTTGTAAAGTTTCTTCATCCTAACGGACCTTCACCATCGTTCTCCTGGCCAAGGCATGAAGATAACTGCGCTATACCAGTTCCTCATGTGCTAGCTGTTGTTGACACCCCACAAACAACATCTGGAAGAACCTACCACTTCTCAATAAACTGCATGAGGTCAATGGAGGAAAAAATGACACATTTGGAGGCTATGTTACGCAAAAGAAACTGAGATTTAATCAACTGGAAGAACAAATAACTTGTGTAAGTAAACAATTTATTATATATGGTAACAGTAGGGGCCTACTCACTACTCACATGTACCCACCATTAAATTAGAACTATTTTAATAGCCCTTTTTTTCCGCCTTTTAAATAGACAAATACTAAAAAGTGGTGCTCTCTAACAAAAAATCACCAAGAACCAAAATAATGTAAAATTGTAAGCTCTACAAGTTTGTTCCAGTACTATTTTATGATAGGAGTCTTAGATTTTGGGTAAAGTTGAAAAATAGTAATCGTCAACCATTTTCTCAAAATAGTAGAAAAAAAAAGGTACATAAGCTTATATTTGGCAGAAGGAATAAAAAAGCCATCAATTATATTCCTGAGTATGATAGAACATAGTTCTAGGTTCATTTAAAAAAAACATATGTACAGGTTATACCTTTCCCTCACTTTGATAATTTAGTTTTTAGTAAACCATGTTTTCAGTAAAAAAAACTAGTTCAAAATTATTTTATTTATTTTTTAATGGACTAAAACAGGCATTTAGAGTCTGAACATATTTTTTTCTGAAATCCTCATGCTTTCATTGATAAGGCTGGAAAATTTCAAAGAGATAGTTCGATTTGGGAGTGAGATGGAAATTTTTTGGTAATCAAGTGTATCTTGCGTAGAAGGCCTCGAAAATGTTTAAAATCGAGAACTCGGTGAAAGTTTAGAGGTCTGTAAAATGAAAACCAGATGAAATAGAGGAGGAAAAAAAATGGTGGTTACTTACCACCATGAAGGGATTGAGCATACCAAGTTTTATCAAAATCTGAGACCATGGGTGTCATGGTCTGGTTGAACTGACATGGAATGACCCATCATCTAAATTTATTACTTTCATTTTTCAATTTTAAGCATCGTGCTGTTTTATTTATCTGTACCCGGAAGTTGTGAGATAAAAGTGTGGCTTCAGAGTAGAAAGGGGAGGTTTGGCGCAAACAGCTAGCCAATCAACATATTAGTTTTTGGTGTATGTTTTTGATAATATTGAGAAGGGAAGCGTTAGACATGCTATACTTCCTTATTAGCAAGCGAGCTAGAATGACGTGTTGGGAGACACTTCCCGGTTAGCACTCGAGCTATTGAGACATTCTAAGAGGTACTTCACTATTTGGAGTTACTTTCGTCTAGGATTTAGGGTGTTAGAGATGGGTGGAAGGAAAGGGAGACCACTATGGTGAGTGGATGCCCCACATGGCTGAACTATTGTAACTTACAATCTGCAACTAAGTCTTAAAGTATTAATTAACCTATTTTTATATAATATATTGTGCTTAAAGATTAAATGTAATAAAATGTCAAGTGTTCACGTTAATTACTATCTCCAAAATAAAATTCAACCTCATCAACTTCAATCTTTTTATTCAAATAAGTTATCCACTCCATCATTTTTAAATTAATCTGAGAGGCTCTACCAAACCAACTGACTGCCGTGGATCAACCCAAGCGAAGAAGATGGAGAGGAATATAACCGACTAGTCACTAGGAGGAAAAAAAAGATGGTTTGAATCATATTGTAATTTAATGATTTAATGAATATTATATTTCATATTTTGAGTAAAACAATATTTTCCCAGATTGTGTTTTGTAATTTACCAAATTCTCGAGTTATTCTCGTTTCTCCCCGACCACTTCAAATTCCCGGCTAGTTCCAGTTTTTCCGGATGGTAGACACCCTGTTCAAATCTCAAATCCTCAGGAATATTCAAGATTAAAAAACTTTTATTTAGGAATTAACACGAACAAGTGTGAATTGATGAGGAAATGAATAAAACAATGCAGGAATCAATACTTGATATTTTTGTCATGTTTTCTAAGCTTCGTATTTGAGAAAAATGTGGATTCGGCCCTCTAGATTTAAGTACGAATCAAATGCTCCCCTAAGACCGTCCCATCCAAGTTGTTGAAAGTGTCAAACATTCCCAGCACCCAAGTATCATAGAGATGAAGAAGAGCTTACATTTCTCTGGTGTTGTTTTTTAACATTTTTACCTGATATAACTTAAGCTAGCATTGTGATTGTTGCTACATAGCAAGGGCAGCAGAAGAATGGGCTAGCTAAATACATCCGGGTTATCCTCACCTGGGACTGCTGAGGGCGCAACAAACTGGTCAAAAGGTTGCTAGCAATGGCCAGTTGCGCTTCAGGTGACGAGAGCTGCGACAAAAGGTTTGGCTGAGAGGGTGTGGGGAGTAATCCTGCTATCCCAGCACTAAAACTGCCACCAGAACTTCTCCCTGGGACCATGCCACCCTCCCACGGATTCACATTGCTAGAGCCCCGCGAACCCTCGTAGCTACCCCCACCATAATTGGAGCTGTTGGAGTAGTTGGATCCTTGATAGGATGAACGCTCACGACGGTAGCCACCTCGGTACGACATTACTCCTGTAACAGAAACAATTTAAATTACTCTTGTAACAGAAACAATAAATAAGAAAAAGATCCTCGCCTGTGACCTTTTAGCTATATAGTTTAACATGGCCTTGAAATCTGTAACTTGAGACTTCTCATGTGTGTATATTCACATTAAGCATAAGAATATAATAACAAAATTAAGCCTACATGTATTTTCTTCACAAAATATCCTTTCATTAATGTCTTTGTTCTAAAACAAGTTGCACAACTTAAGACTAAAGTGCAAAGTAAATTTATCTTTTATACAAAATCACACAGTCTGCAACATCAGAACAGATTACTTTGATGTTAAAACAATAAGCTCATTTCATCTTGGTTTTAGCAAAAATTATAAAGTTACTCTTTTCTGAATTCAAAGGTTGCTTTATTAATCCTAAGCCAGTTTCTTGAAATAGTGATATCAGACTACAAGTTTCGTTCTTCACAGGAGGTTCATGATAGAAGACACGTGTGTCATCTGCACAAAGTTGGATTTACCCATTAAAAGGTACTTAAACCAGATTATATGTATATAAAGTATCAATAGAGACCCAATTATTATTAGTATTTTAATTTATTCAAAAGTTGTTTATAAGATTAGCCTATTGGCTCGTATATATATTAGAGGTGTACCGATTTAGTAAAACTGATACCGATTAACAATGGTTTAAAATAATTGTTCATGCTACGATTATTTAAACCAATTAATCCTGATTATCAATTATGTATTAATAACTATTGGGAAATATGCTTAAGAGAATGATAAAAGTTAATGTAACTAATACAAAAAGATTTTATGCATAGCCGGCAAAAGTTGGAACTAGATTGTTAGTTTTATCAACAGTATTAACTTATATTTCTTTATCTTTATCATGTAGCCTAATCTTTGCATAGCCAGCAACTCAGATGCAGTGTGTATCTAAGTGTTTTTTTGTGATTTTGATCACTAAACTACTAACTAGAAAAATTTTGATTTAAATTTTACTTTAAAAAAACTATTAATCGACTTACTAATCACCAATGCACTAATAATCACCTGATAACAATTAATCGGTATCCGCATCGTTACACCCCTAATATTTATATATCTTGTAGTTCATTCAATATCTAGGTATTGTATTTCTTCGAATCCAAGATACACTCGTTTTCTCTAAGAAACTGGCCCTTAGTGTTGTAGTTTGCAGCCTTAGTGGTAGGTATTAGATCACTTTTAAAAATATTACCCCAGATTACATTTAAGTAGGCCTACAACAAATGCGAGTTAACAAGAATTTGTAGGAGAGTTTCTTGCAGGGCTGTGGAGTCGGCACGCCAAACCTTCGACTCCGACTCCTCTATTTTCCTACTGTCCAACTCCGATGCCTTCAGAAATGGCCAATGTAAATTAATTAGTAATAACAAATTTACTGCAGTAAAATGCTCCAATACAGATAATTTCACAAAAAGCTTCTTTTACATTGTGAATGTATTTTCGAATAAATTTGTCAATCCAAATTATAAATATTGGTCATAAAGAATAAACAAAGAAGTCTAAAATTAAAATGATATGTTTACCATAGAGGCCTATTTTTATAATATTATAAGTTTTTATTTTGAAGTCAGAGTTGGTACATTATTATGAGTTAGACTCCACAGTCCTGGTTTCATGAGCACACCTACTGGGGCCCTAATATTTTTTTGTGATATGGTTCCATAAGAGACTGAGGTATTTTGCTTCCCTTACTTGTGAGTGCTTTCTTTATCCCTGAAGCTTACCTGCTCACTGTCTATGATCTTTCTACTTTTGTTTCCCTGTCTAGTAAAAATGATATACAGTAGGATCTGGTTAGTTCGAACCCACCATTATTCCCCAAGAAATTCTTATTTAAATCAATTGTAAAAAATAACATTTCATTCAAAATTTAGAAGGAATTATTTATCATTATCATCATCATTATTATTATTATTGGCACCGTGTCTTACTACCGCTTCAGGTTATACGCACTTACGCTAATGTGTAATGGTAGGGTGATTGTGAGATGAAATGGAGGACCTACAGTTTAACAAGGGATACGAACCACGGTGGAGGCCTGGCATTCCTCACATTCACAAGTTGTGATTAATACACATCTTGTCAGAGGTGAAGGAAGGGTTTGGCAATCGGATAAATCTGTGCCGGGACCGAGGATTGAACCCCGGACCC
>CABFWO010002045.1:30532-49960 GCA_902155825.1 Timema genevievae | reverse complement strand
AATTGGTTGGGGGGGGGGGAGTTGCGAAACCAATAGTTCTGTCAGCAGGAGTGGTGAACAGAGAAAATAATCTCTTTTCTCTGACGTGTGCCCTTTGATCAAGACGTGAAAATGCTCCCAATACCGAAATGGCTCGCTGGGGCAATTTTCCTCGGCGCTTGAGCATTTCCTGGCAACATCAATTCTAAGTGAGTCACCCCCTGTCTCTTCTTATTGGAATAGATTAGTACTTGTTATCTCGTTTTAATTGTCTTTATGGAACTTTGATTGTTTATGAAATTTTAATTGTAGATGTCATATTATATAAATTATACTACAGTATAACAATTTCAGGTATATTTTAATAATATCTAGACTACAGTGGTTGAGTTTTCAAATTTTTTCCCAATGAAACATACATTTTTGTCATCTATAATATGGAGTTGTAGATGTCCTTGAAAATTTATGTGGAGAATGCTGCTAACATAAATAAGAAAAAGTACAGGCCCTGTTTTCGAACCTTGAGGGACTTCATGTAAAATACTTTCAGTATTGTTTTGGTAAGTGTATTGGTTTGTCTGTGATTAAGCTTTTAAACCTCTGAAGCATCACTTATAACTATTTTTGAGCTTATTAGTGTCATTAATGTATTCTGTGTTTTATCTTAATTCAACTGCCGTCATTAGTGTACCAGATTTAAATTCATATTTGGGGTGCTTGAAAAACTTTGTTTTTTTTTCAAAAACTCAAGTTACCTACTGTAATCTAACATTAATTCTTTTATATAACTGTTGATATAGGAAAAAATAGGTGAAATTGGCCTGTAATTTGGTGGATTACATTACAAATGATACTACTTTTATAACCGGGGGGGTATGATTTTAGATATTTTTTGTTATTCCAAAAATATACTTTCTGTTGATTTATTAAAAAGAACAGAAATATACTTCACAAAAATATTTGTATAGTGCATAGAACCGTTATCAAAATTCAAACGTTTAAGTTAACTTAATAAGATCTCTTAACATGTTTTTTTATTACTTCCATTACCTCTGTTAGGAAAACTGCAAATGAGCAGTCTATAATGGCAGTGTGATGAGTCCACTTATCAAAATAACAGAAATGTTCATTGGAAGATTGATTATATCCTACATTTATAAAATAATTATTTAGTATATGTAGCTCACATAAATAATAACAACAAAAAAATCCTAAAAGCATCAAAACAATCCATCCCGCAAGTTTTCTTTCAACCGCTTAAATTTGTCAACACCACTAAGAGAAAATGGATTGTCAAAGAAATTTGTTCTTTGAGAGGAGGTTCAATAAAGGAAAGTCTGAGATAAAAATGTTACCTTTTAAAAGAATTAGACGAGTAGCTTGAAACAATGTATTCCCAAATCAAACCATTAACAATTTCTGACAATTTAAAAGTGTGAATTGCTTATTTTATATATCTTGAAAAAATATTTTTGTGACGCTTATTTGTAGTAGAGAGATTAGAGAAATCACACAGACAGATCAATCTGATCTTACACCAACAAAACAGTTAGGGAAACATCATCTAAAACAGCACCATCTAGTTAAAGAATCTTAAAATATATTTGTATTAATAGGTAGATATGTTTTACATTACATTGATTTTAAATATATATCCCTATATATATTTAAAATCAGTAGATGTCAATTAAGTATGTAAATTGAAATATAATAATCAAAAGTAATAATAGTAATAGAACTCTAAGAATAATTTGATTTAGTACATAAGGTATAATAAGTTAAAGTTAAATCAATTTTATACTATTTGTATTATCTATTTATTAATTATTAACACTATCTATGAAAATAATATATTTCAACTTCTTACATACATACATACATACATACATACATACATACATACATACACACACATACATACACACACTCATTACATACATACATACATACATACATACATACATACATACATACATACATACATACATACATACATACATACATACATACATACAAAGGGGTAAGCGATATTAAAAACACGTTATGTATGAATATAGACCCATCTCTTTATTAGTATAATTACTAAACAATAAAAATAAATAAACCAAATCCTGTATTTAAGGCCCTTAAAATCAAACGCTTTTGAATTTTATTGATTATTTATTATTTTGGTTTATACAAACATCCTAGTATGGGCGTGGACTGTGGATAAAAGCTTGGAACACAATATTTAAGTATATTAAATATTAATTGAATTATTTAATTTATCAATGTTGAATGCCCTGCCAGGGCCGTGCCGTGCTATGATACAGAGAGGCGGTCGCATCAGGCGGCACCGTAAGGGGGTGGCATATGCAGTGAAATCAAAATACAATTTGAACCATTCAATAATTAAAAATCTTTACGCAACGCTTTTCTATATTAGTTTACATCAACTTATTTAAAGAAAAAACTTACCAGTTTCAAACTTCGTTATCCTCTTCAAAGCTTTTACTACCAAATTTATTTAATTTAACTAATCACACATTGATGTATCTCAATATATTCAATCAAAACAATGAACGATGTCAAAATGTCACATTGTCTTGTGTGGGTGTAGGAGAAAAAGAGATACCCGAAGGTTTTCTTCTATCTTACACAATGGTATGCAGACGACAGCTCAAAAATTTCAGCCACAGATGTCCATCCAGTTATATTGTAGAGATCAATGGGTAAACCATAAGAAAGCATAAACCACCCAAATCAAATAGTAAGTTTATACTAGCTCTAATAAGAATCATACAAAAAAATGACAAAAATTTCTTGGCTTGAGTAAATAATAAATATTTTTATAAAGCAAGAAACATATAATATTAAAGATAGGTGCATTTACATGAGATATAAATAAATGTACTGTTCCCATGTAGGTCCATATTATTTTCCGAAATTTATTTCTTAACTTCTGTTTTAAAACTATTTAGGTTTTACTCTTTATTTATTTGGGTATTCTAAACAATTTCATTCTTTGCATCAACATGTTTACCAAAGAATAGGGTTAGTCGCTGATAATTTAGACAGACCTAGGGATGGAATATGAAAATGTTAAACCTTATTTAATTTTTGTGGTATTCAATAGTGGTAAATTGTCTGAAATTTTTATCTGCAGTAGTACCAGCCCTGGATAACATTTTCTCTTAAAGTAAAAATTAAAATATTTGTGTAATTTACGTTCTGCTTAGAAAAAATATATTTTGAAAGTTATTTATTAGGTGTGATAAGATACTTCTAATTTATAAATATAAAATGAAATGACAAAGGTGTCTGTTTGTTGAAAGCATATAATTAGTTATCATTAATCAAGTGTGTTTAATTCATGTAAATGGAACTGTCACTTAGTTCTGCTTCTCTTTTGGTAGTGTTTATCTCTAGAACTTGAATAGGGGCCTACATTGTTTACTTTGAAGAATGAAGACGTCGTCTTCTTTATCTTTAAATGTAGAACACAGCTTCCATAGTAAAAACGAGAAAAATTTCAAAGTGACTGCACCTATAGAAGTAAACATCTCGAGTTGCAGCCCTACCAACATGGTTAAAAAAGAGATTGACTGTGAACACAATCTCTTTTCAAAGAATGTCACTTGTCCTGAAATTGAGAACATGATGCCGTTAGAGTATGTTAAAGTAGAGATCAGTGATGACAATATTGGCATCGAAACTAACCATAATGTTATCAAGTTTACAACATTGTGTGAAGGGAGGAGCATTTCCAATGAAGGTTCCGGTTCTTATCTATCTCCGGACAAACCTGAAATAACTCCAAAGATTGAAGAGGTGGATCAAGTAGTGACGGACACTGCGGTAGGTGTTAAAGGGGTTCAGCGCAGAAGAGGCAGAAATACATTAAAAATCAGGCAAGCCATGCTTAAGTTCTTAATAGAGTAACAAAACTTTGGAATCGAGAATGTAAAAGAAGTATGTTTAATGCAATGACCATACATCACAACTAAACAAAATAAAATAGTATAAAATATCTGAGAAATATAGACCAGCATTGATGATGTCATGAAAATAATAAGTTAAAGTTTAAATCTATTATTATTATACTACCAGCTTCAATGGCAGAATGGTTTAAGGCATTGGTTCCCAAAGTGGGCGGTACCGCCCCCTTGGGGGCTGTGGGATTGTGCAAGGGGGCGCTAAGTTGAAAGGGGGCGGTAAGGGGGCGATAATAGGCAAAAGGGTGTTAGAGGGGCACTCAAGCTGGTATTTTCCGAGTGTGTTGTTTATTTATATTTGACTGACCAGCAAAATACATTCCTTGCTTCAAGTTTCTTCCTCCCTTTCCAAGGTCATGTTGCGCGCGTATAACCTCCATTCTCTAGGCCACGTCATGCATTCTCACCCCCTCCCTGATACTACGTCACACGTTCTCCCTCCCTTATTGAGGCCACGTCACCAAAGCTATTCAGACCAGTTTATCACATTTTGAGAAAGTGTTGTGCTGTGTTCTTGTTTCTTTGTTGTCTCCTCAAGATTTTACTGGTAAGTCCTGAACAAAATAGTATTGAGTGTGATACTTATTTTCCTGTGTTTTCAATTATTCAACATGTTGATTATGAATTGAGATTAGAAGCTATTATTTTTGTTGCAACCTATTCAATATTAAAAGTTTTAATGAAAGTTATATGGGGATATAAAGGAATTAAAATTAAATTCAGTACCGATGCCTAATCTAGAGCTCAATTTTAAATTTAATATTCACTTACAAAATGTGTACATAGATAATTGTACATAGATAATCATTTTAAAAAGGTATATAAAGAACGAAAATAAATGTAACTCTGAATAAATTTTTTTTTTCCACGTTAATAATTATTCATACATCTATTATTGAAACAAAATTTAATGTTATGGCTGTAAATTTCTGAAGGAAGCAACAGAAAAAAACTTTTTTTAATATAGGCCTACAATCTTTTTTTCTTTTAGATTAGAAATGGCAGAAGCAGAAAAATCAAAAAAGAAATGTAGACAATATAGTTTGGAATATCTTAAGTATGGATTTATACCTGCATCGACAAATCAGCAGCTGCCAATGTGCCTGTTATGTGAAAAGGTATTTTCTAATGAGGCCATGAAGCCTTCCAGACTCAATGAACATTTAAAGAAGGTACATCCTGACAAGGCAGATAAGAATTTAACTTTTTTTCAATCACTTCGTGAAAAGTTTCAAAAGCGGCCAACATTGTTAAACATGATTCGCAATAGTTCACAACAACAAAGTGATGGTTTGCGTGCATCATACAACATTTCATTGTTGATTGCTAAGTCTGGAAAGCCCCATACAATTGGTGAAGAACTCATCCTTCCAGCGGTTAGTGAGGTTCTGAATACCGTTCTGCACAAGCCACCACATGATATAATTAAGATGATTCCTCTCAGCAACAATTCAATACAAAGACGCATAGATGAAATGGCTGAGAGTGTGGAAGATCTACTGTGCAACACACTAAGGACAACAGAATTTGCATTACAGCTGGACGAGTCAACTTTGCCAGGCAATGAATCTTTACTTCTAGCTTATGTGCGTTTTATAAAAGACGAGAGTTTGGCTCAAGAGTTGTTATTTGCAAGGCAACTAAAAACCGATACTAAAGGAGAGTCAATATTTCATGTTGTTGAGGAGTTTTTCAAAGAAAAGGAAATTCCACTTACTAACATACTTGCTTGTGCAACTGATGGAGCACCATCAATGACTGGTCGCTACCGTGGGTGTGTCGCTTACTTGAAAAAATCAGTGCCAAATATTTTGACCATTCACTGTGTCATTCATCGCCAACATCTGGCTGCAAAGAATCTCAGTGGACGTCTACACAATTCATTAAACACTGTTATTACTGCAGTGAATAAAATTAAAGCACATGCTCTCAATGATCGACTATTCCGGGAGCTCTGTTCTGAGAATGAGGAAGACTTTGAACGTTTGTTGTTTCACACTGAAGTTCGTTGGCTATCTAAAGGAAACTGTTTGAGACGCTTTTACAACCTTTTTGACACTGTTGTGGAATATTTTGAAGACACGAATGCTTTGCTCAGTAATGAACTCAAAGAAATCAAACATGACATTGCTTATTTGTCTGAGCTATTTGCAAAGTTCAATGAAATGAATTTGCAGTTGCAAGGCAATGACACCAATCTTATTAAAGCCAAATCTGTCGTATCTACATTTATTGCAAAATTAACTATACTGAAGCGCAATATAGGCCGTCGCGAGCTATACCAATTTCCGAGCTTGTCTGAGCTAGAAAAGAAAGTCGGAATACAAGATGACGATCTGCAAGTTTTTTGTGACCATTTGAATATGCTGCATGAAGATATGTCTGATCGATTCAAAGATCTTGTTATGATGGAAATTCCAGACTGGGTATTAAGTCCATTTTCAGATATTGAAGAAGTTGGAGCATTGGAGGAAGAACTAATTGAGCTACAAAATGACATTGAGTTGAAACCAAAGTTTAAGAAATCATACCAAGAGCTTTGGTTACAGAAGGAAATTCCTGATCGCTATCCTGCATTATGGAGAGTGGTTAAGAGGCTCCTGATTGCATTTCCAACATCGTATTTGGTGGAACGTGGTTTTAGTGTGGTCAGCCTACTTCTCTCCAAGCAAAGAAATCGACTCCAGATTACTAAGCGTGGTGATTTAAGACTCATGTTAAGTGACATTAAGCCAGACATTGGAAAACTAGTATCATTTCATCAAGCTCATCCATCACATTAATAATTTACAGAATAGTGATGTACTCTACCTATTTACTAAATGTGGTATCTAATAATATGTAGTATTTAATAACTTTGAAAAGATTATCACTGGATCAAGCTAATCAATCATGTTTAATTAAATATACTTAATATATTTTAATTTTAAATAAATATTCAATTAATAATTGTTCCATTCTTGAATTTTATTGCTATTTTATTATGAGTATTGATTTTTTAGATTAAAGGATAGGGGGCACTGGGCATGGGTTTTTGGAACCGAGGGGGCGGTGACTCAAAAAAGTTTGGGAACCACTGGTTTAAGGCATCACTCTCGTGTTAGACTGGCCTGCTGATAACAGGGAGATCAGGGTTCGAATCATGATTGGGTCAACTGAAGGTGATTTTTCCTAAATGGTTTTGCACTCTCCTTCCACGCAAATGCAGGTAGACTACTTCTAAAATGCTTCCAAACTCATTCCTACTCTATTAGAGTACTAATTATTATATAGGCCTATGCATATAACTTGAACAACTATTAAGACACGGTGATAGTAGAATTTGTCGAGTTTTGTTTAGATGTAATATTTATTAAAAGTTTAAAAAAATATATAGGCTAAAATCTTGGTGTTATTTGATTCTCTGTACTCTTGTATGTGTAATAAAGTGAATAAACTATCACACTCTTGTACCATTACAAAGAATAAGATCATAAAATGAGACGGATGGAGCACATCATTACCAAATAATTAATAACGGATGCTTATTTGATCATCATCAGGTGTAGGCCTAGTTCTCTCTCTTAATAGATCTGGGCTGTATCCGAATAGTCTACTTCACGTGCCTGACCCTTGACGTTCACTTGATAGTTGCATTGGCAACGTGATCAAGTGTAGAACCGTCCGAATAGTCATGAAGTGTACCAATGCACCCCTTATAAGCCCTTAAGACCAAGGGTGACGGCAAGTTACCATTGACATGCCGTTGATGTGGAGTTTGACTGGCAACTGTTTAATTTTTCGTCTGCTAGAGTAATGTGATCTGTGATGTGTGATCTGTTATCTGTGATAAAGTATTTTAACTATACCGGTACTGCTTTTATTGTAGTGTTTTTGTGTTGTGTTGGAAATGTCTAGTGAAAAGAAGCGGGAATAGATATTAAAATGTTGCATTCGTTTTCATTCCCTGCTGATAGATGGTGTTTAATATTTTCTAAGATCACTGGTAGGAAGCAGCACTGCAGACTCGAGGGCGTGTAAAGGGTAGTTTGCCGTTCGAAAAGTCTGTTGCAGTCTTCGATCTCAAGTGCATGTAAAGTGTAAATTTATCAAGTCAAGTGTACTTGACTATTCAGATACAGCTCTGGTAGGTCCTCCAAGTCTCGAGCCTGGTCTTTTCGTTTCTGCCTCCAACCATGATTGAATCCAGCTTCTGGTATCTACTTCTTCCTCCAACCTTGTTGGAATACAGCTTCTGGTGTCTTCTTCCTCTCTTCCCATTTATCATTTCTTCATTTGCAGTCTTCAGCAGGCATTCCTTTCTCACCTATTTTAATGTCCGAGCCAATTCATCTTGCTTTCCTCTCTTTTCTCAAATTCTTCTCAGCTCTTCTTTGTTTCCAAGTCTTTCCTGCTAGCTTACTCCTACCATTCTCCTCCACATCTACATCTCAATCACTTCTATCCTTTTCTCATCATCTTTCCTTAATGCCCATGTGTTTGCACTATACATCATCACACTCCAAACAAAACTATTCTCAATCTCATTTCCATTCAGGGCCGCCTCGAGCATAAGTTTTAGTCTGGGCGAACCTTGATTTAAGCGCTTCCTCCACTTTAATGTCCTATAAACTTGAAAGGAACTAATTAACTTACGAGATGGATGAATTTCTGTTCCTGCCCGTTGCTTTTCTTTATTAATAAATGTATTACTTTAATTTCTGATTTAGATAATAAAGTGATAGACGTATTTTCATATATCAAGGAAACGAGGTTGGTCTTCCATTATAAAATATAAATAACAGTTGAATTGATTGTAAAGTGGTTGGGGTTTTAGGCCCTTAGCTCTAGACCATTTCATTTATATAATTAAATTAGTTTGCCATTGTTTACATGTTAATATGATCATACTGAAAGTAGTAAATTTATAATACATTATGGTTTTCCATTCGTCTAGGCCTAATTTAATATCTATGTTACGATCAAATGTTTAATTGAGAAAGTGTGGGGTTTAATATTAATTATAAGTTGTTTAAATTTTAACCAAAGTTGTAAGCAATATATGTTTTAAATTTAAATTCATTAACTTCCTTTTTCGGCCTTTAACTTTTAAATCTAGTAGTTTTTCATTTTCGTAAAGTCTTTGTTGGAATTTTAGCTTCATATAAATTTATTACTTTTACTTTTAAGCATCGTGCTATTTAATCTTATCTGTACCCGGAAGCTGTGAGATGCACTAGTGGCTTGCACATGTGGCCTCACAGTGGAAAGGGAAGGTTTGGCGCTAACCGCTAGCCAATCAGCACATCCAATTTAGCGTCTGTGTTTGACCCTATGTGGAAGGGAAGCGTCAGACGCAACACACTTCCCGGTCAGCACGTGAGTTAAGAGGATGTGCTGGGAGACACTTCCCGGTCAGCACACGAGTTAAGAGGACGTGCTGGGCGACACTTGCCGGTTAGCCCGCGAACAGATAAAATGTATATTCAGAAGTTCTATTTTTGTTGGTCAAAGCGAGTTTAGAGATGGGTGGGAGGAAATGGAGACCATGTGGCTAAATGACCACTAAATTAACTATTTATCCATATTCATGTACTCAGTATTTTGTTTTCTTTACATTAAGTAACCTGTGGTGCAAAATGTCTCAAATGTTTATTTCATATAAAACTTCAACTTATACTCCATAAATTTCTAATTATTTGATCGGCTGAATTCTCTAACCCCACCATTAATTTATTAACCCCGAGATGCTCTACTAAATACACTGGCTGCCGCGGACCTATACAAACAGGAAGCTGAGAAGGAGATGAAGAAATTCGACTAAGCTCATGATATTTTTATCATTTTTTATTTCAATTGTGTGCCCTCCCAAGAAAAAAAGTCACGAGCCACCACTGCTATTTGGTTTAAGAATCGTTCCCAAGATACTTTTGTCCCGGATTTGTTAAATAAACTAATATAATATCATTTAAAATGTAGATAAATACATATATTTTAATAAAGTCAGTTGATAGAAAATTTACGTGTAAAATTGGGTGACAGTGCACATTATTACTGCAAGCAACGAATATTTCACACATGAGTATTTCACACTCATTCTGCCTTTAAAAAAAAGACACTTTTGTCCCCAACTGTGCTTAGGCAAGATCACTAATGGCTGTCTTAGAAAATGCTATCAACAACATTTTCATTTTAATGCATGAACCTCGACTAATATATTTTTGGTCCAACAAAGGGGGTAGGCCTTACTTTCTTCCATTAATGCTCTATCGTTACGATATTGGTATATTGCTAAGTCATGTATGAACATTTATCTTTTGCTGAAAGTAAGCTAATATAAGAGAATGTTTCTACCTTTCTACTAAAGCTTATAAAAAGTGTGTGATCCTAATCCTGTTTTGTGGGATTATTTAATTAACACTGTTATAAAATTCACATTCACTTAATAGTCAATAATGTATGGCACAATAAATTATAGACTTAAAAAAGAAATTCTTCATGTGAGAGTTAAAACCACAACACAATATACTACAGCTAGCTAGCTATAGATAGTTTGCTGCTTGCTTATTAGTTATAACAGTTCTAGGTTGTAAAAACCACAGTTCATTGGCAGGTGTTTAGTTCTTGATGAGTAGGAAAAGGGGGAAGGGGGGGGGGATGTTTGTAACCCCAATAAACATTTTGCAAGGTTATTAGTAGGCCCTACCTTCCTAGCTATGCTTACTGTTTACAAGTGGCATTTCTATGAATCTGTAAGACTGACAGATAAGATCACTTGGAAGAATAATTAATTAACACACAATTTTGTTGGAAAATGAACAAATAACGTTTTTCAAGTTAAAAGTTTGTTCCATATTTTTGGGTATGCAGCGCAGGACTATAACACCAAGATAATAAATCACTAGTTCTAACAGGGACACAATTTATAATAAATGACAAAGAAAATTAGTACCTACAATATCAACTATATCTGAGCATTGTATGAATTTATTTAAAAAAATATCATTCGTATTTTTTTTAAATGACATCGGTGACATGGCACCCACAAAAGCCTGGCGCCCCGGATAATCGCTCGCCCCTTGGGGCAGCCCTGAGTGCATTACTTCATTGATAATGCTTTGTAGATATCTAAACCATTCCAACTGTTCAATCTCTTCTCTTTCTAATTTGATGTTCATCCTTTCTCATTTTCCTCTCACTATTATACTCATTTATCTTTCTCTTCTTCATTTTCATTGGAATCCGTTATCTCCATTGATTCTTTTTTTGGCCTGATGGACAGTTTTATGGATTAGAGAAAAGTTGAACATTTTATCGAATACTCTAGGAATTTGCAAAATTCAGGGATTAACTTACCTACTGGTAGTTAAAGAGGAACATATTTCATAATATATTTGAACAGTTATTAAAATATAGTCCCAACAGTTATTTATTAGAATAAGACAAATCGTGGTCATTTCTAGAAGAGTCTAAACTTGCTGATGAGGTCCCATATTTACTCAGCACCCTCAACTCCACCATCGATCTAACCTCTCCCTCAGCTCCTCCATCAGCTCCTCCATCCAACATCTCCCAAATCCACCCTGCCCCTCCTACCCTCAACATTCCTATTAATAAACCAAAACTGTCCAACATCTGTTCTACTCCTGAATGTATGATATTCCAGCCTCCTTAACTCTGCCTCACTGCCCTGAAATTGCTATACAGGCTCTCATATAACCAAAGGAATACTTCATCGGTGAAAAATGTTCACCTTTAGTTTGTGTTTTTTATGTTTCAGATTAACAGAAAATGCAGCTTCAAAAGAACACACCAAATTAACTCTTGATAAATGCACCATCAGGACCAGGTCCAAAACCAACCCCAAACGAGAGCTCCCCATTGTGAGATATGTCGACACGATTGCGGTCAAGAGAAGGACAAAGAAGTGCAGTATCATGGAGAACAAGACCAAAACTGCCATGACCCAACTCAACATGATATTCCAAAAAGAGCTGGAGAAGTACAAGTTGACAACGTTCGCCGACGATGCAGACTCTGCGTGCCCTGTTTGTAGCAAGATATTCTCCAACAAGAACCATCTCAACTCACACATTAAACTCCACTCGGGTATTAAACCTCACAAGTGTGAGACCTGCACCAAGAGCTTTGCACGCAAGGGAGACTTGGCGATACATGTCCGACGTCACACGGGAGAACGCCCGTACGGGTGTGTCCACTGTCAGAAGACTTTTGTGGAGAAGTCGCACCTGCTTAGGCACATCCGAAGTCACACTGGGGACAAGAGTCATGTGTGCACTGTCTGTGGCAGTGCGTTCACTGAGCGTGCAGGTCTTGTGAAGCACCTTCGCAGTCACACAGGTGAACGTCCACATCTTTGTCAGGTGAGAGACACAGTTTTATATTTAAAAGTGTTTTTTCACCATAATGGTGCCTAAGCTTATTGAATGGCCTATTAACCAAAATATCTCTGACGTAAAGGTAATTTATAAGGAAATATTGCACGCTTTTCAAATCAAGGCAGCAAATGGTGCAAAAACCCGATTTGGTGTTCGAACAGTCTAAGGCGACACTCTCACAATAGACTGGACTGCCTATGACAAGGAGATCAGAGTTCAAATCCCTGTCAGATGTATTGAGGGTGGTTTTCCTTAAATGATTTCCTACTCTCCCTCTAGAGGAATGCAGCTACATTTCCTCTAAATTCAACCATCCTCATCCCTAACACATTGTGTAATTTCTATGTATGCATACAACCTGAGCGGGTAGTGATACGCGGTGTGAACAATTTCCCAAATTGAGGCCGATTGCATTTGCTTGATTACTATTTTGACTCTGTGTACAGATTGTCTTTGACCTGTGATGTGCGATTGTCCTCTAGTTTCTCTGATGCCTAACAAATTATATATTGACACAGATCTGTGGGAAGGCATTTGCTCAACGAGAGTTCCTTGCTCGTCACAGCCGCATACACACGGGGGAGCGTCCCTTCTCTTGTCCTGTGTGCAGTAAATCCTTCTCGGACCGCTCGACGGCGGTGAAGCACACCAAGCTGCATGCAGGACTACGCCCCTACACCTGCCCCATATGCAACCGTTGCTTCAGCCAGAAGCAGCACCTGACTGGTCACTTGCGGACCCATGCGGGGGATCGACCCTGGGGATGCAGCACCTGCGACAAGAAGTTTGGCCGTAAAAGTGACCTGGTGGTCCATTCGCGCCGGCACACTGGTGAGCGCCCCCATGCATGTGAGGCATGCGGGAAGACGTTCTTGGATCGCTCGCATCTGTCAAGACACTCGAAAGTACACACGGGGGCCAAGCCTCACGTGTGCCACTTCTGCGGCCGGTGCTTCTCTGAGAAGGGTCACCTTGATGGGCACCTGCGAGTTCACACTGGTGAAAAGCCGTACGCATGTGACATTTGCCGACGATCTTTTGCGGATAGAGGTACACTTGTCAACCACATGCGGATACATACAGGAGAGCGGCCCTTTGTCTGCGGAGTCTGCGAGAAAGCCTTTGCACAGAAGGGGTCCTTGCTGAAGCATGAGAGAATCCACAGTGGGGAGCGGCCTTGGACTTGCTCATATTGTGGCAAGTCATTCGCAGACAAGGGCTACTTTGTCAAGCATTCCCGGCTTCACACGGGGGAAAATGTGCACACTTGCGACCTATGTGGGAAGTTCTTTGCCCAGCGTTGTCACCTGGTTAGGCATTCCAAGGTTCATGGAGGGGAGCGAACCACAGATCTACCATCGGCCAATATGACCAGGAAAAACTTGGTCTAGCAGAACTTGTTGTCTGCTGTCAAGCGGGGCTCCAAACGGAATGGTTGCAAATAAAATAGGAAGTTTTACTCAACTTGAATGTGTATTAATGTTTTAGTTAATACTACATGATGACAGTGTACAAGACTGTTGTCATATTTACACAACTATAAACCAGTTTGTTCAACAGCAACATGCTTGTCCTCCCTTGTAATCATGCTATAGACTATATAGGACAGTCGACCAATATCCCATCATCATCATCATCATCATGAACTGTTTCCAGCCTGTGGCCGTGTCTGTTTAGTAAAATGCCTCCATCTCCCTCTGTCCTTCCACCTTTCTTCCTCCTGCACTCTCTTGCACTCTGCTCCTCTTACTTGCACACTTGCTGCTACTTGTTCCATCTCTTCTTTGGTCTCCCTTGTGGTCTCTTCCTTAGATAATTCATAACCATTCATTTTCTTGGAATCCTCTCCCCTTCCATCCTCATTACATAACCATACCAGCTCATCCTAGCTTCTTCTACTCTCTCATATACTCGTGTATCCCAAATCTTGACCTTACATCTTCATTCCTAATCCTCTCTCTTCTAGTGACAGCATGCTCCTTAAAAACTTCATTCCCATGGCCTCCAATTTCCTTTTTTCTCTTTTATCCAAAGTCCAAGTTTCTACTGCATACGTTACTGTGGGTATGAAGTACAACACTTTCTTACACTTTAGGGGCACTTCTCTTTTCCATAGTAGGTCTCTTACACACCTGTAGAAAACCTCTCCCTGCTGCCCTCGTCTCACTATATCTTCTCTGCTGTCCCCTTTTGCCTCAATCACATGACCAAGATACTTCATGCTCTTTGCTTCTTTCAACTATCTATAGCTCACAAACCTGCTTCGGTGGTCAAAAGAGCCAAGGCACCATTCGCAATAGACTGGGCTGTCAATGACGGGGAGATTGGAGTTTGGGTCCTGGTTGGATGTATTGAGGGTGTTTTTTCCAAAAATTATTTTCCACTCTACATATTAATGTGGGTACACTTCCTCTAAAATTCAACCTTCCTCACTCCTAAGACAATGGTGTAATTAGTATATATGCAAAAATAGAAAAATAAAAAGCTCACAAGATAGGACAAGCATTGATTTGTCTTTTATTAAAGTACACCTTTAGTATGAAGTGGTCCAAATCATATTAAAAGGCACTACAAGCTTCAATAGGTTTAATATAAACTTAGCTTTATTTTGTGATAAAATGAACAGTATATAGTAAATCTGTTCACTGTAACATTGTCTAATGTCCTATTTGGAGCCCTGTCGCAGCATCAGTCATTCCAAAAAGTGCAATAAACCGATATCAATCAGTTGACGATGAGAAGCGATCACATAGATTTTATTTTCAGTGCAATCATTTTTTTAAACTATCTAATCCTTGTTGGAACTGTAACATAATAGTAAAGGTATAACAGTGTCCAGAATAAATTATATGGCATTTTTCAAGTGTTTATGGCATACCATCGTGCTTGGTGGTCATTCTGTTTGTAAAATATTTTATTCAATGGCAATTTTGATTTGTTTGAAGCATTACAAAATATTTCCTACCGGTACTATATTCAGAGTACATGAGACAGTAGAGGTAGCAAGGGTGAGGTGTTATGGTCATGTAATGAGGATGGAATGGGAAAGGATCCTAAGGGGAATAATGGAGATTAAGTATGCAGGAAAAAGACCGTAAAGGAGATAAAGGAAAAGATTGAAGGAGCACACAATAACAAATGTGCAAGTGAGAGGAAAAAGATGGTGGAAGGAAAGAAAATAAGTTGAAGGCATTTTACTAAAAGGACCAGTCTACAGGATGGAAAAATTTCATGATGATGATTATTATATTACATATGTTCATATCTCTTGATTATACTTACCAGTTGTGTGGTGGTTCTATTTAATATGTGTTTCTATTGGAAGGTTGTCTTTATAGCAGGCAAAGTACACCCAATAATAAAATAATAAAAATAGCTTCACAAATCCATTTCAAAATCATGATGTAAACTGACTGTGAAATTATTTTAACAGCACATGGGATTACCAACGGAAATGTATGTTTGTTTTGTGTTTAGGGGATGGTGTATCCACAGCCTTCTTTAAATATTATTTTGTTAAGTGGGGGAAATTATATCAGAAATAACAAAACTTATAGTATGCATTCCACTTATTTTATTCTTTATCACAAGGTTTGTAGAGCTGCTTAATCTAAGTGCTAGATATGAGTAGGGTAATTAGAAGAAAGGCACCTGCATTAGTATGGATACCTCCCCAATGTGCCATGGCAGGGCGACCAAGTGTTATGTCACAAGTCTATCTCTTTAGACTGCATGGCCACAGGTGTAGGTGCATCCTACCACTAAAAGTAGGATTTATACACTACCTTTTGGTTAGCATGTCTGATTCTTACTAGACTTTTACAAAGCCAGTGAAAAATCACTTGGGAATCCCCTCACAAGTATCCCCCCCTGCCCACACACACCTACATCTGTTAACTTCAGCGGGTTACAGGCCTGGTGTATTATCGATTGGTTGTAAACTGTTGCAAAGACAACAGGAAGGCATATTGTTAATACTTTTTTTGTGTGTGCACCAAAGCTCACTACTCGTTTAGGCTATTCACATATTTACACTAATGGATCAGGGATGAGTTGGTACACGCTTCAGTGGTCAAACAATATAAAGCATCACTCTCATCTTAGATTGGCTTGCTGATGTCTGATCAGGTTTAACAAGGGGGGTTTCCCCTAAACGGTTTCCCACTCTCCTTCCACACAAATACAGGTTTATTACCTCCAAAATTCTTACTTCCTCATCCCTACCCCTTAGTAGTAATTATTATATATGGGTGCAAACAACATATAGTAAGGCACAATGATACAAAAAAATATAGGTTTGAATCTAGAATAAATGTAACATCATTTGTATGGATATTGGGAAGCCATTTAGGGAGGGGGAAAAAACTCTATACCTGACCAAGGTCTGAACCTCGCTCTCCTCGTCACTGGTAGTCCAGTCCAACATGAGAGTTAATGCCTTAGACCATGTCACCACCGATGTGGGCCATTATTATTTTTGAACGTGAGGTTTGATCCTACAGGTTGGCAGACCCTAATCCCGCTTAGAATGTCAAGACCTTAAGTTGTAACATCCTAGCACTATTAGGATGGGGAATAATCTGTGAGATTTTTTTTGAGAACAATATCTACTGTCATTTGTTTGTAATAATCCCAAGCATGTCCTACACTAAGTTTTCCCCCTTGTACGCCACATGTGAGTGACACATGACATAATGTTCTCATTGTTTGCACTAAAAAACCTTGTATTTCTTCTGCGTACAGAACAATTTTATCGACAAGGCAACTGTGACCACATGATTGTCATTGGCTGTTTGTACAATTGAATTTGGGAATTTTATTCCTTGGAAATGTTTTACTATTACCAAAGATCATAGACATCACAGATTGTTTAAACAGTGTGATTGTGAGAGTGGATTACATATAAACAGAAAAACTTTCTTGTGAGTGTGTGGTGTGTATAGCTATATGTATAAAAAATATTTATGTATGTATATATATTAGATTTTGGCTTATTGTTTTATTCCTAATTGCATAAACATATTTGTGAAATTTTAAATATTGTATCCATGTCAAGTGAAATAAACTTGTTAGAAATATATTGTTATTGTGAGTGGCTTGGGGCAGAGAAACAAGATTTTATTGTTCGTCACTTATAAGCAACAATACCTAATAAACGGTTTTCGGGGGTATTGCCCATGAGCGGAGCACTAGCTTTTTGTAGTTCATAAAAAATATTTGAAATACACAACTATTGAAGACTAGAGTTTTGTTTTTTACTTTCTCAAACAGAGAAAGTATTGTATAGGTGAAACATTTTGACCTCAAGATTATGATGGATCTTTATATTTTATTTTCCCCTCCAAAACTCGAAAAAGGAGGTGTTACAATTTCATCTGTCCCTCTGCCTGTCGGTTACAGTTGAAATGATTTAACAAAGGGCGTTCATACATGACAGTTATATGTTATATGTTCATTTCTCGAGGTGAACTATCAATTTAAATTTTAGCTCTGAAATTAAGGGTAGTGTACTCACAACCGATTTATTGAAAAATGGCTTTAATTATTCTGTTTAAACGGAGTCTTTTACATAATTAATGACATTATACTTGTATATTTGGAGAAAAAAAATAATATAAAGGTAGTTTACATACAACCATTTTTGTGTAAAATTTTGTTCCGAACCACAAGTTAATAGACTGAAGAAAGCTAATGCCTTTGTTCATAGGAACAATGACAGCATTCTACCAGTCATCACTCATTAGGAACATATGAAATCCCAGCACACACATCGAACAACTCACACAATCTGGCAAGTAGTACTGTGCCGCCACACTTAAGGGGTCGTCCATAAACCACGTAACACTTTTTACCCCTCCCTACTGTAACAAGTTACAATTATAATGATTGAGACAACACTCACCAAACCTGGGGCCAGCTCACGGATGACCAGCGCACGACACGAACACATATTTAGACCTCCGCTCTCCAACATAAGACCCGACTGACTGAGCAGCGCGCCCGAGTGGACTGGCTACGAGAGTTAAACCCGTGTCCAGCCAGCCACTAAGAAAAGAGTTCTGTTTCCGGCCTCGCGTCGCGTCTGGACTGTTTCTACTAGTTACTCGGATCTTCGGGCTCTTTCCATTGTTGTTTCTCCCACCTTCCTTTCCTTCCTCCCTTCCCCTTCTCTGAGAATGAATTATGATATATATATGGGGATGCCGGTGACCTAAAAATCACTTATTACACCATTGGCTTCATTGAAAGGTGAGAACGGCGACGTAGAACTTGAGGATTATTACTAATTATACCAAAATTTCTGTTTCGACGTCATGGGGGGCACACCAATCAAAATTACTGTTTTGGCACTTAAAATCTTGATGATTGTTTATTAATGCTTTGTTATGCCATGCGCTTACCGTCGGCAGTTATAGATGTCGTCGCCCTTCGATCTCCGCTTAGGTTTTGGGATACTAGCCCAACTTAATTGTCTAATAACTTTGTAAACTCATTTTTATGTTCGAGCTCGCAGAGTTGGCCGGCGAGACTTGGGATTGCTGCCCGTCTTGTAAACATTGATAAATTTAGTTTCATTTAGGGGCAGCCTAGTACGTCAGGTTAGGAGACTAGGTTTTGGTATGTTGTAGTGAGACTTGGTCCACTCTTACATATTTAGAGTCGTTACATTTGAGTAACGTAATGTTAATTAAGCGCACTTCAGATGTTTATCTTTACGCGCTGGTTGCTAGTACGTCACGGGGGAGTTGCAGTTAGATATTATTCTAGAACATATACTCGTAGGTTAAGGAGCCCAGGGGTCAAGAACCATAATGTTCAATGTTAGAGATCCCGAACTGTAATATAGTATTTTGTTCTCAACACACTTTGTGTTATCTTGTGTAACCATTCCACGGGGGACTCTAGGGTTATTTATTTATGATGTCTAACATGTTTTATGATTGTTGAAGAGATGCGCTTCACGCACAGTTTGTTTATCCTCAGATTTTTGTACTATTATTATTTATTTCATAATAAAATATATTATGTTCAACCAGGTGATATTCTTGCCTGATTTTCAGCCTTCCTCGCCCTATAGATATTAAAAGGGGGGGGGG